>SJYS01022527.1:84490-98661 GCA_006410695.1 Philantomba maxwellii | reverse complement strand
ACAACCTACTGTATACTGGAACAAGAAAATCTCCAACCAAAGCTTAAGTTACCGGCAAAATGAATAATAAAAAGAGCTTGACCATAATATATTAATACAGAAAAATTCATGTTAAAAAATTAACATGGTAGAAAAGAAAACACTTCAAAACATCCTAAGAACACCTCACTCAAGTCTGTATGTGTGCTAAACCGATTCAGTCACGTCCAACTCTTAGAAACGCTATGGATTGTAGCCCGCAGGCTCCTCTGTCCAGGGGATTCTCCAGGCAAGAATACTGGAGTGGGTTACCATACCCTCCTCCAGAGGATCTTCCCGACCCAGGGATCGAACCCGTTTCTCTTACGTCTCCTGCATTGGCAGGTGAGTTGTTTACCGTCTGAGCTACCCAAGAATGGCAACTATGGCATCACCAACTCGATGGACATGAGTTTGAGCAAGCTCCAGGAGTTGGTGATGGACAGGGAAGCCTGGCATGTTGCAGTCCATGGGGTCAAAGAGTTGGATACGACTGAGTGACTGAACTGAACTGATGATCTTAAACAAAAAGGAGCAAATAATAGCAACACCCTTGCTTCCAAGGACTTTACAATCTAAAAAAGGAAAAAAAGACAAGTGGACAAACTTCTGAAACAAAGACTTCAAGGAAGAAACAAGACTATATTTACATCATCTCAAAGTATTCCCCCATGACTTATCAACTATATAGAAGAAGAGGCAACTTCAAAGAGTTTAGAAATCTGGCACACTCATCACTCTACCCAAGTAATCAGACCACCACCAGCGAAGGGATAGGCCCACAGCATGTGCCTCCAGACAGGAACGGAACACTAAGAAACGCCATTTCTGGGATATTCTTGCCAATAATGTGTAACCTGATTCCAATCATGAAGAAAGGAAAGACAAACCCAAGGTAAGGACCATTCCACAAAATAACAAGCCTGTGGTCTTCAAACATGTCAAGTCATGCATGCAAAAGGAAGATTAGAGGAACTATGTCAGGAAAGGAAAATGAAGAGACATGGGAATTACTGGGACAACGGACACAATGAGAACAACATACAGATTAAATACAGAGTCACAGCACCGCTACACACTGTCTCCTGATTCTCACTCCTGTCTACACTATGGTTATGCAAGACATCTCTGTTCTTAGTAAATACAACTGAAGGATGTAGAGGAAAGGGATATAGTGTCTGCAGCTTACTGACATGACTCAGAAAAAAAAGATAAACTCCATGTGTGTGTGTGAGAGGCAGGGGCGAGGGCGGGAAGGAGAAATATAGCAAACACGGCAAAATGTCAGCGAAATGCGAAAAACCAGGGAATCCGGGTGAAGAGGGCGCAGGGGTTCTTTTTACAATTCTTGCAACTTTCTCTTAAGTTTGAAATTACCCCAAAATAAAAAGTAGGAAAAAAAAACAAAAATCAGGATACCTGTAGGATAATGGGGGCTCGGTGGAGGAAGAGCTCTCATAGAAGTCACCTGAAGACCGGAACTCATCTAATCTCAAATTTAAAGGTATTAAAACGGTTTTCGATAGTCCTCCAATTTTAAAGATCTAATATCCTTTCTCCACCTCTCGTGGTGGCAGGCTTTATCTCTGTTATAACCTGGCAGGTGCAGGCCCCGCCTGAGGGCTGTGCAGAGACGCTGCCCCCGAATGCCACAGGCTGCCCTCCAGTTGGCCCGACGCTTCTGTGTGTGACCCTCCCGCTCTGTCAGTCACCCGAGCCTGACACCTCGGGGGTCAGCTCCAGCAGAGCTCGCCCGGCCTCCCCCACCCAATTTCCTTTACCGGTTTCCTTACCCACCTCCACGTCTTGTTTGTTCTGTCTAGAAAATGCCACCTGGGACTCTTGCTCGCCACCTTCTTTTCTCAGGACCGCCACCCACAACCAGGTCCAGGCTCTCCTCACCCTCCCAACAACTCAGCAGGTCCCCCAAAGCCAGCCTCTCCCACCGCCACCTGCAGCCTGAGCGGCACAGCGGTTCCCAGCCTCCTGCTCAGACACTTTCAGTGGCTTTTCCTGCCTAAGCATTTCTGCCGCCCTTCAGGACCCCACTGCCAGCATCCACAGCTTTCCTGCAACTCCCCCACGGGCACCTCCAGTTGAGTCGAGCACGTCTCTTCATTGCCCGTGGCCATACAGAGTAGCTGCATGCAACTGGTTGCCCTAACCTAGAACGCGCCACTTTTTCCAGCCTGTTTTCCCAGAATCAGGTTAAAGGACATATGCCTTCTTAAACCTTTCCTGGTTTCCCCTTTCCTGAGCTTTTACACTACTTTATAAAATGCACTCCCCCAATTGCACCACTATATGTTGTCCAGAACGAATTCACTCTTGTCTCATAAACCTGACTGCTCGTGAATATTTTATATGATTTTTTAAAAGCTTATCTGGAAAATTATGTGCTTTTGAGCAAAAATAACTTTGTGATTTTTATAAGCTGGGCCATTTGCCTTATATTCTGAAAGACTTGGCTACAAAGTATAGTATTTAGTAAGATTGTTTTCAGTAGTAAAATGCCAGAAGTGTTACCTGCCCAGTACGTTACCTGTACTGGGGAGGCGTTTGAATACCCCCCCATGGTGATGGGGACCGAGAACTGCTCCATAAACACAGGCAACGTGCCCAGCTTTCCCGGGAAGATGAAGTCGAAGAGAGACCACAGCTCTCGCAGGTTATTCTGCATCGGCGAGCCAGANTGAATACCCCCCCATGGTGATGGGGACCGAGAACTGCTCCATAAACACAGGCAACGTGCCCAGCTTTCCCGGGAAGATGAAGTCGAAGAGAGACCACAGCTCTCGCAGGTTATTCTGCATCGGCGAGCCAGAGAGGATGATGCGATGCGGCGTGCGGAACTATCACAGCAAAGAAAGCACTTTCCTATTAAATTCCCCTTTCAACACATGATCACCAACCCTACCCCAAATACTCCCATACGATCCTGTCATTTAACACAACCATGTGTCGTTTTGGTCTCCTCTAAAATGCAGACATTTTATGCAACTTCAATTCTTCAATTACACATAGATAAAAAATATATATACATAGATAATGTATATATATGGAAGAATTTTTCTTATTGTTCAAGTTGAAGACTATGGACTAGAGTTGGACGTGGTTACACTCTAACAACTGATCTGTACAAGAGACATTCAGTAATATCAACAATTAGAATCTGAGAAAACATGACTAAGGGTAAGAACAAAAAGTGTTCAGCATTAAGGCAAAACATGTATTTCAAACTCTTTATGCAAAAGCNGCTTTCCCGGGAAGATGAAGTCGAAGAGAGACCACAGCTCTCGCAGGTTATTCTGCATCGGCGAGCCAGACAGGATGATGCGATGCGGCGTGCGGAACTATCACAGCAAAGAAAGCACTTTCCTATCAAATTCCCCTTTCAACACATCATCACCAACCCTGCCCCAAATACTCCCATACGATCCTGTCATTTAACACAACCACGTGTCGTTTTGGTCTCCTCTAAAATGCAGACATTTTATGCAACTTCAATTCTTCAATTACACATAGATAAAAAATATATATACATAGATAATGTATATATATGGAAGAATTTTTCTTATCGTTCAAGTTGAAGACTATGGACTAGAGTTGGATGTGGTTACACTCTAACAACTGATCTGTACAAGAGACATTCAGTAAAATCAACAATGAGAATCTGAGAAAACATGACTAAGGGTAAGAACAAAAAGTGTTCAGCATTAAGGCAAAACATGGATTTCAAACTCTTNTACAAGCGGCACACATGTAAGAGTCACAGCTGCAGCCACATAAAGCCAGGCGGGCCTGGGGTTCTCTGGCAGGGCCTCCAGCTCCCCGCACGCTCGCCGTAGCCGGCCCACTGCTGACGCTGCTGGCAGCTACTGAGGGAGAACCCAGTAATAAACATAAACTCGCAGTTCCAATCAGACGCAGGCAGGGCAAATGCTCCTTGGCTTCGCCACATTCGTGCAGGAGAACCTGGCCCAGGCGGCGGGCCCTGGGGCTGCTACGGCGGTAACGATCTGCCAGCAGCGGCTCGGACCCAGGCCCGCAGAGCACCGCCGCGCGGCCAGCTGAAGCGCGCAGGCCCAGTATGCCCTTCCCGTGCAGCCTCCTGGCATGCCTTGTCGACGGAACCCTGAGAACACACCTGAGAAGTTAATTTCTTTTCAAAGGAGAATTTCCAGCATCTCAAGGATGTTCAAAATGCCAGAGCGGAACACAGCCAGCTGCCGCCATGCCGGACCTTGGAGCCACGCGTCGCTGCGCGTCGGCACGCCCTGGACTGTCCCCAAGCTCCCTCCGCAACCCACACGTGCATTCCCGTGCCTGGGCACCCTTCACGCCTCAGCCCGGGCAGCACCTCTGGAAGAAGTCTTGCCCAACCAGTCAGTGAGGCGTCCAGTCCTCCAAACACCATGCGCCTTGGGCACACCTTGCCCACTCCCAGAGTGTGGGCATCCTTTGCTATCTGTATCTGTCTCCCCTGTTAGGCTGGGAGCCACCTGAGGTCAGAGATGGTCTCAGTCATTTTCATGGCTTTAAAGACTAGTATAATGCCCACCTCACCAGAGGCTCGATAAATGCTAGAGGAATGAATCAGCAGCGTTCAGAACTGGGTGAGGAAGACCCAGGGGCCGAGTGCCACGGCCTGAGAATGGTCAGGAAACAGGCCCCTCAGCGAGGGCTCAGGAAACGCCCCGTTCCAGCTCCTGTAGGTCTGCCTCCAGCCGCACTGCCTGCCCCTGCTACGTGCGTGACTCTGAAATACGGCTCTGGGCTGCGGCCCCTGCATAAACATGGCTGGGTCCGCTGCAAAGAATGAGGCTTGGCCAAGAGCGACTGCAAAGTCAGAGACGCTTAATTTAGAATTTTATAAGGAGAAAAAAAAAAGAGGAGAGGAAGCTCATTACACTGAACAACAAAAATTTTGTAAGTTGTTTTCAATTCCTCATTTCTGTGTTTCTGGGTTTCCCAGGGGATTCACTTTGCAACAGGACTGGGTTTTGCACACCAGCTGATGGGAAGAAATAAGGCGTCCTGAGCCACCTCCCAAGGACCAGGTGGGAAAGGCTGGGTAAAAGATTCAACTTTTTATGAAAGGATTCATCTCTTGGCAGAGGAAAAAAGTTTACATAGCCCCAATCTATATTTACATTAACAGAAGGAAACAGTGTTTCTAGTGTTCCCACTTTCATCTTCTCTTTAATCCATACATATAATAGTCACAGCTGCAACCCAGCAAAACGAGGCGAGTGTGTTACTCCCGGGGAGGTTTTCTAACTCCTCTAGTCCCTCAGACTCCAGTGGCAGCTACCAGAGCAGAACTAGCAAAAAACACAAATGCAAGCTACCCACTGAGAAGGGGAAATGGGACGTAGGGAGAGAGCCGCATTACATAGGTCTGTAATCAGCAAGGGGAGGCCTGAACTTCAGAAATATCATTTGACAGCGCTGCATTTGTCTCCTCGACCACAAAATGAGCCAAACAATAGGTTCTTATAGGACTAAATGAAGTAATATGTTTACTATATGCTTTGGAAACTATTTTTAATACTGCATACATGTCAGATACTATATCACAATTATTGGCAGATTATACAAAAAAGCAAAACTGAGAAATCTGAATTAATTGTAGGTTAGATGTGAATAGTAACAGATGTCAGGACACTGTGGAACTGCAATCTAGGGTAGGCAGGAGTTAAGTGTACAAGTCTAGGAGACCATCACGCTACCGTGCCTGTACCATCAGCCAAGATCAAGACTATCACGGTCACTCTGAGCACAATGTCCTACTCACTGAGTGAAGCAAAGACGTGGAAAACCAAGCCTGACAAGGCACAAGAGAAGCATCTGGAACACTGACCTCTGAACAGAGAAAACTATCAAGAACCAGTGTAATCCTGACCTCCCCACTCAGAACCGACGAGCAGGCTGTTGGTGAGAAGAACGCCCCCTGGGCAGACGTCTAGTGCCCCCTAGCGTGTTCAAAGGAGAAATGACTTTTGTTTCTCCCCAACTGTTAATAACGTACTTATATAGATACTTTATCACTAAGTGGACATAATCATATTAATAAGAAATATATGAAAGTTAAGAAAAGCCTAACATTAAACAAAACTAAGTTTATAACAGCATATACAGCGTGAGTTGGCTGCTGCTAAGTCGCTTCAGTCGTGTCCAACTCTGTGTGACCCCAGAGACCACCAGGCTCCCCCGTCCCTGGGATTCTCCAGCCCACCAGGCTCCCCCGTCCCTGGGATTCTCCAGGCAAGAACACTGGACTGGGTTGCCATTTCCCTCTCCAACGCATGAAAGTGAAAAGTGAAAGGGAAGTTGCTCAGTCGTGTCTGACTCCTAGCGACCCCATGGACTGCAGTCCACCAGGCTCCTCCGCCCATGGGATTTGCCAGGCAAGAGTACTGGAGTAGGGTGCCATCGCCTTCTCCAATGCATATTAAATATAATTGTTAAAAGCGCTTTTTACCCTGGAAAAACGTTATCTTTTCATACATATCGATATTTATAGAAGCTTTTCCTCATGATTCTCACAGACCCTCTTACTGGCTTGATGAAATCTTACTAGAAAATGTTTTATCTAATGGACATACAAATAACAAGGCTAGCTAATTTTTGTTGAGTGTCTGACATCTGCCCAATGTCTCAGATACGTTACCTTCTGTAATCCTAACATCACCCTTGAAGAAGGTACTGCCACTTACAGATGTGGAGATGCACAAGACCTCATAGCTACTCGCTAAGACTTAGGCATTCTGACTCCATGGCCTGCGATTTGCAGCCACTATGACATATAGCCTAAAAGAAATCCAACGTTGAACATTCACTGGAAGGGCCAAAGCTGAAGCCCCGATACTTTGGCCACATGATGTGAAGAGAGAACTCTGGAAAAGACCCTGATGCTGGAAAAGATTGAGGGTAGGAGGAGAAGGGGGCAACAGAGGATGAGATGGTTGGATGGCATCACCAATTCAATGGACATGAGTTTGAGCAGACTCTGGGAGATAATGAAGGACAGGGAAGTCTGGGGTGCTGCAGTCCACGGGGTCGCAAAGAGCTGGACACAACCTAGTGACTGGACAACAAGCAAAATGCCCCCCTGGCTGTGGACAAGCTATGTTTAAATTATACAGACATGCACATTGCGTTTCAATACATAGTATATTTCAAGAAATTAAAAGACGTTTACTCCTTGGAAGAAAAGTTATGACCAACCTAAATAGTATATTCAAAAGCAGAGACATTACTTTGCCAATTAAGGTCTGTCTAGTCAAGGCTATGGTTTTTCCTGTGGTCATGTATGGATGTGAGAGTTGGACTGTGAAGAAAGCTNAAAGCAGAGACATTACTTTGCCAACAAAGGTCCATCTAGTCAAGGCTAGTAGTCATGTGTGGATGATAAAGCTGAGCACCAAGGAATTGATGCTTTTGAACTGGTGATGTTGGAGAAGACTCTTGAGAGTCCCTTGGACTGCAAGGAGATCCAACCAGTCCATTCTGAAGGAGATCAGCCCTGGGTGTTCTTTGGAAGGAATGATGCTAAAGCTGAAACTCCAGTACTTTGGCCACCTCATGCGAAGAGTTGACTCATTGGAAAAGACTCTGATGCTGGGAGGGATTGGGGGCAGGAGGAGAAGGGGACGACCGAGGATGAGATGGCTGGATGGCATCACAGACTCGATGGACATGAGTCTGAGTGAACCCCGGGAGTTGGTGATGGACAGGGAGGCCTGGCGTGCTGCGATTCATGGGGTCGCAAAGAGTCGGATACGACTGAGCAACTGAACTGAACGGAACTAAAGAGTAACTGATTAAGCGTGCGGGGTGCTGCTTTGTGTTTACATGTATTAAACAATTCAATCCTTACAACTCTATGAGACAAATACTATTCTTAATCTCTTTTTCTTAATTAAAGAAAGGTAATGGCACCCCACTCCAGTACCCTTGCCTGGAAAATTCCACGGACAGAGGAGCCTGGTAGGCTGCAGTCCATAGTGTCGCAAAGAGTCGGACACGACTGAAGCGACTCAGCAGCAGCAGCAGCAGGGACAGGTAAAGCAGCCTGCTCAGGATCACCAATGTGAACATTCTCACCTGGAGTCTGTGCTCCTGTTACATAATCTTGAGTTTCAAAAACAGTTTCAAACTTGCAAAAAAAAATCACCCTTTTTCTCACAGCACCACCCAAAAAGGTCAATAATCACCTCTCTAAATGCTATACAATGAAAACACTTCTACAAGAGCAAGCTAAACTCTAAAACGTTAATTCAAATTTGTCTCAAGAAACATCAGTGTGAAAGTCTAAGGAGAGGAAAGATGGTCACTGTTTGTGTACAATAACATGATTCCCTCTACACTGTGCTGCTGTGCAGGGTGGGTCAAAACTCAGTCTTCACTGGACACCTGCTAACTTATCCAAGTAATAGTGAACTCAATTTAACAGTTCTTCTGATTACAGATAATCTGGGCTGAAAAAACACATCGGTTCAGTTAAGTCGCTCAGTCATGTCCAGCTCTTTGCAACCCCCTGGACTGCAGCACACCAGGATCCCCTGTCCATCATCAACTCCTGGAGCCTACTCAAACTCATGTCCATTGAATTGGTGATGCCATCCAACCATCTCATCCTCTGTCCTCCCCTTCTCCTCCTCCCTTCAATCTTTCCCAGCATCAGTTGGGAGTCAGTTCTTCACATCAGGTGGCCAAAGTATTGGAGTTTCTGCTTTAGGATCAGTCCTTCCAATGAATATTCAGGACTGATCTCCTTTAGAATGGACTGGTTGGATCTCCTTGCAGTCCAAGGCACTCTCAAGAGTCTTCTCCAACATCACCAGTTCAAAAGCATCAATTCCTTGGTGCTCAGCTTTATCATCCACACATGACTACTAGCCTTGACTAGATGAGCCTTTGTTGGCAAAGTAATGTCTCTGCTTTCTAACACACTGCCTAGGTTGGTCACAGCTTTTCTTTCAAAGAGCAAGCATCTTTTAATTTCATGGCTGCACTCACCATTTGCAGTGATTTTGGAGCCCCCAAAATTAAAGTCTCTTCCTGTTTCCATTGTTTCCCCATCTATTTGCCATGAAGTGATGGGACCGGATACCATGATCTTAGTTTTCTGAGTGTTGAGTTTTACGCCAACGTCTTCACTCTCCTCTTTCACTTTCATCAAGAGGCTCTTCAGTTCTTCTTCACTTTATGCCATAAGGGTGGTGTCATCTGCATATCTGAGGTTAGTGATGTTTCTCCTGGCAATCTTGATTCCAGCTTGTGCTTCANTTTCACTCTCCTCTTACACCTTCATCAAGAGGCTCTTCAGTTCCTCTTCACGTTCTGCCATAAGGGTCATGTCATCTGTATATCTGAGGTTATTGATAGTTCTCCTGGCAATCTTGATTCCAGCTTGTGCTTCATCCAGCCCAGCATTTTGCATGATGTACTCTGCATATAAGTTAAATAAGCAGGGTGACAATATACAGCCTTGACATATTCCTTTCCCAATTTGGAGCCAGTCTATTGTTCCATGTCCAGTTCTAACTGTTGCTTCTTGACCTGCATACAGTTTGAACATTCTTTGGCATTGCCTTTCTTTGGGATCAGAATGAAAACTGACCTTTTCCAGTCCTGTGGCCACTGCTGAGTTTTCCAAATTTGCTGGCATATTGAATGCAGCACTTTCACAGCATCATCTTTTAGGATCTGAAATAGCTCAACTGGAATTCCATCACATCCACTAGCTTTGTTCATAGTGATGCTTCCTAAGGCCCACTTGACTTTGCATTCCAGGATGTCTGGCTCTAGGTGAATGATCACACCATCGTAGTTATCTGGGTCATGAAGATCTTTTTTTTTGTATAGCTCTCCTGTGTATTCTTGTCACCTCTTCTTAATATCTTCTGCCTCTGCTATGTCCATGCCATTACTGTCCTTCATTGTGCCCATCTTTGTATGAAATGTTCCCTTGGTATCTCTAACTTTCTTGAATAGATCTCTAGTCCATGCCTGAAGAACTATGGATGGAGATTCGTGACATTGTACAGGAGGCAGTGATCAAGACTATCCCCAAGAAAAAGAGAGGCAAAATGGCTGTCGGAGGAGGTCTTACAAATAGCTGAGAAAAGAAGAGACGCTAAAGGCAAAGGAGAAAAGGGAAGATGTACTCATCTGAATGCAGAGTTTCAAAGAATGGCAAGGAGAGATAAGAAAGCCTTCCTCAGTGATCAATGCAAAGAAATGGAGGAAAACAATAGAATGGGAAAGACTAGAGATCTCGTCAAGAAAGAACACACGATATACTTAATACCAGACACACCAATACACAGGCACGCCTTGGAGATGTCTCAGGCTCGGTTCCAGACCACCGCAAAGCAAATACTGCAGTAAAGCAAGACACGTGAATTCTGTGGTTTCCCACATTATACTGTGGTCCAGTAAGCGTGCAATAGCATTGTGTCTAAAAAAGCAATGTACATACCCTACTGTAAAAATGGTTAGTTAAAAACCTGTTACCCATCATCTGAGCCTTTAGAGAGTCAACCTGTTTGCAATAGTAACATCAAGATCACTGCTCACAGATCACCATAACAAATACAATAATGGAAGTCTGATATATGTGAGAATTATAAATGTGACACAAAGATATGAAGTGAGCAAATGCTACTGGAAAAACGGCAATGTCAGACTTAAGGCAAGTCTATCTTCAATCTGTATTGCCTATACTGAAATGCCTGTACTAACCCACAGAGAAAGCAAACTATACCTCTTACAGGGACTGTCAAATACTAGGAGGCTGCAATCATAGATTAATAAAATGAATATGCCCGCTCCAAAATTTCCAAGGAAGTCACGTATTTTGCTGCTTGAAATTTACAGCTGACCTTATTGCTCTGTTTTCAGTTTTAAGTTGCAAGGGCCGATAAGATCTGTAGTGATTGTGAGGGGAAAGTCACACATCATACGGTTAAATCATTCCTAATATAGGGTGAAATTTCAATATCAGGGCCATTCTCCACTTATTGCAATATCCATGAAAGAAATTCTACAACAGAAGCACAGTGAGGACAATTTGATTTTTAAAAATATATTCACGGCCCCAAGCTGGGTGTTTAATGCAGTTTGCATTTCTGTGGTGCAATAGGTTTTCTCTTGCAGACAGCCAAGAATCCCGCACAGATTAGTCTAATTTGCTAAACGGAGATGCTCGGTGGTTTACTTTTCTTATCTGCCTTTTTATGGTCTATCTGGGTGGACTTAATTGGCACATCTGAGCAGATGAAATACCCTCAGTTAGGAGTCCAGATCTCACAGAGTAAATTAAGACTGATGCAGACAATTATGCACTGGGGCTGAGGACGAGAGGTGTGTGCAGAGCACGAAGCAGAATTAGTCTTCATTTGCGTCTTAGCTTCGTCATTTAAAAGAAGCCAAGAAGCTCTCTATGAAACCTCCTTAAGGGAGTTAACTTTCTCTTCTCTTTAAAATAAAGATTACTACAAGAAAAGAAAAAGGAAAAAAAATATATGTTTATTTCTTAAGAAAACAATTAACTCCCAGAAACTGATGACAAGAACTGTCAATAAATAATCATAGTTTCTGGGTCAAATCTAGATTAAATTTTAACCAAATTCAGATTTTTAGAGATCAGATGATTGGGGGGGTTTTGTTTGTTTGCTTGCTTTGTTTTTAAGGCACAAGCAAATCAGGCTCTACAATGTAATTTGGCCTTTGCCTAAGTGTGACCTGAATTTAAGTGCAGTGCAAACAAAAATCTAACTGAAGGATAAACATGGGACAATCACAATGCAAAGGGATTGGTTCTAGACAAGAGGAAGAGGCTCTGTGAAGACAATAAAATGTAGACAGAACAGCTGGGAATGTGGGAGGCACAGCCTTTAGCACCATTTCATGCCAGGGCTGGGACCTGCAGAAGTGTGAGGTTGTCCTCAACAAGCCATGGGAGAAACTAATCGCTGAGGACATGCTCTTCTGGGTCCATGGCACCAGTCCTGGCTGACAGGCCACTCCCTCCTGACCCAAACCACCCTCAGCTCCAACCCAACCCCAGACCACTCCCTCCTGACCCAAACCACCCTCAGCTCAACCCCAACCCCAGACTTCTCACTTGCTGCTACCCTGGGTGAAAGACCTCAGCTTTCTTGGCTTAGGATCCCATCTCCTAGGGGGCCGTGAGGACTAAAGCAGTGGGCCCACAGAGACGGCAGCACTGCCAAGTGGTAAGCGTTCACTAAGGTCAGTTTATCTTAGTTCTCACACAACCTCCTCCCGTTCCTCCTGGATGCCCCCCTTGCTCAGGCCTCCAAATTTCGAATCCAAGAGACTTTTGTCAGCATTTATCCTCCTGGACTTGACTCCTCTTGGCATCTGAAAATAACAATAGCCCTCCCCTTCTAGAACTAGGCGTGTATGCAGCCAAAACCTCCAAACCAGGGTCCAACTCAGCCCTCCACAGAAGCCACAGTGCTCAGGGCAGGGGTGATGAGGAACCGTTTTCCCAGACAATTGAGCCGTGTGGAGGCTTCAGATATTCTGTAAGATTTACACAATGAATGGAGTCATCAAGCTATTCACACAAAAATAAAGTTTAAAATGTGATAAAAGAAAAACCTTTAAGATCAAAAATGTATCAGGAACCAGTTTTATCAATGGGTACCATGACTATAGATTCGGGTTATACCACACCATGAGGAAAACTCTATCCCCATCCACATCAGACCTGTCACGCTTTCTAGACATCCCAGCAACCTCCCCAACCCTTCGTCCAGCTGACCTGGGCTTGGGGTTTGGTTTCCAGTCCAGGGAGGCAGGGGTGGCCGTGTCCTGATTCTTGGCACCACCATGTGGCCATCCATTGGCATTGCCCATTTTACTCAACTCCGAGTCCTGGCTTCAAACCCCAGCTCTTAACCAGTGAGATCGTGGGCAAGTTGATGAACTTGAAAAGGCCAAGATAAAGTGTACACCCTGCTATAATTATAACATGTGACAGATATATATGCATAGGATCAAAGACTGGAATGAGGGGCTTCCCCTGCAGAAATCATGTGCCCCCAAACGTAAAGCAGTACTTTCCTTTTCAATGATGCACTGAAGTTTGAGGGTAAATGTGGCAAGTGTTTTAACCTGCATCCTCAGGTCCACATCAACATATCTGAACCATTCCACAGACCAGGCCCAGTGCTGGGACCAACCTCCTCCACAAAATCTCCCCTAAAGCACCTCCAGCTGATTTCATTACACTCTTCACCCTGGTAGGTCCCATCTGTGCCCCTGTTCCCTAAAACACTGAAGATTCCGGTCAAGAATGGCGTCTTAGAATGGAGCCGGGCATTCATGCAGTGAGAATAAAGATGAAGCAATGGAGTTGACCTCATATCTCGACTGGGAGATGAACCAACCACACTGAGGCTACCAGGACTGATCGTCTGGCAGGGAAAGGCGCCTGTATGAAACGTGTGGCCTTCCAGGCCACTCTGGACTCCACCTGGGACACCTATTACCCAACACTGAACGCGTCTTGTTTCTATTAAGTGCTGGGCCCCGGGAGATCCTAGATCCTAAAACAATGGATTTTACGGAAGACTTCACAACTGAGAGCCATACCCTAATGGAAACTTGAGTACCACAAAATTAAAATAAAAAATTATGGATGCTTTGTAAGATCTGTTAGCACTGACATGAGTAAGAACCAAGAGAATAACTGCTTCTAAGAAGTGGCCCATTCACCCCGGTCCATGACCAGAGCTATGAAGATCAGGGGACACCACTGAGGGACAGCCTGCAAATGCAACACGAGAGAGAAGAAGACAGGATGAAAACGTGGAAAAGGCGAAGTTCACAGACAGTGTAAACGATGGCTGAAACTTCCAAGACTGGCCTGAAATCTTGGGCTAAGGCAGAGACAGTAGGATTGTGAGTGCTATTACCCAGATCCAGAAAATGTTAAGCTGGAGAAAAGGTCTGACAGGGTATTCCTGCTGAATATCAACTAAAATCAAAGATACCTAGTTAGGACTAACCCAGGGCTAATGAAAGACATGACTCTCCAGCTGAGAGAACTAAGCGGGTGAGACGTCTAGGAATCATCCACTTTTACTTCTAAGAGTTCAAAACAATTAGCA
>SJYS01022527.1:62103-72311 GCA_006410695.1 Philantomba maxwellii | reverse complement strand
TTCCTCCTGGATGCCCCCCTTGCTCAGGCCTCCAAATTTCGAATCCAAGAGACTTTTTTCAGCATTTATCCTCCTGGACTTGACTCCTCTTGGCATCTGAAAATAACAATAGCCCTCCCCTTCTAGAACTAGGCGTGTATGCAGCCAAAACCTCCAAACCAGGGTCCAACTCAGCCCTCCACAGAAGCCACAGTGCTCAGGGCAGGGGTGATGAGGAACCGTTTTCCCAGACAATTGAGCCGTGTGGAGGCTTCAGATATTCTGTAAGATTTACACAATGAATGGAGTCATCAAGCTATTCACACAAAAATAAAGTTTAAAATGTGATAAAAGAAAAACCTTTAAGATCAAAAATGTATCAGGAACCAGTTTTATCAATGGGTACCATGACTATAGATTCGGGTTATACCACACCATGAGGAAAACTCTATCCCCATCCACATCAGACCTGTCACGCTTTCTAGACATCCCAGCAACCTCCCCAACCCTTCGTCCAGCTGACCTGGGCTTGGGGTTTGGTTTCCAGTCCAGGGAGGCAGGGGTGGCCGTGTCCTGATTCTTGGCACCACCATGTGGCCATCCATTGGCATTGCCCATTTTACTCAACTCCGAGTCCTGGCTTCAAACCCCAGCTCTTAACCAGTGAGATCGTGGGCAAGTTGATGAACTTGAAAAGGCCAAGATAAAGTGTACACCCTGCTATAATTATAACATGTGACAGATATATATGCATAGGATCAAAGACTGGAATGAGGGGCTTCCCCTGCAGAAATCATGTGCCCCCAAACGTAAAGCAGTACTTTCCTTTTCAATGATGCACTGAAGTTTGAGGGTAAATGTGGCAAGTGTTTTAACCTGCATCCTCAGGTCCACATCAACATATCTGAACCATTCCACAGACCAGGCCCAGTGCTGGGACCAACCTCCTCCACAAAATCTCCCCTAAAGCACCTCCAGCTGATTTCATTACACTCTTCACCCTGGTAGGTCCCATCTGTGCCCCTGTTCCCTAAAACACTGAAGATTCCGGTCAAGAATGGCGTCTTAGAATGGAGCCGGGCATTCATGCAGTGAGAATAAAGATGAAGCAATGGAGTTGACCTCATATCTCGACTGGGAGATGAACCAACCACACTGAGGCTACCAGGACTGATCGTCTGGCAGGGAAAGGCGCCTGTATGAAACGTGTGGCCTTCCAGGCCACTCTGGACTCCACCTGGGACACCTATCACCCAACACTGAACGCGTCTTGTTTCTATTAAGTGCTGGGCCCCGGGAGATCCTAGATCCTAAAACAATGGATTTTACGGAAGACTTCACAACTGAGAGCCATACCCTAATGGAAACTTGAGTACCACAAAATTAAAATAAAAAATTATGGATGCTTTGTAAGATCTGTTAGCACTGACATGAGTAAGAACCAAGAGAATAACTGCTTCTAAGAAGTGGCCCATTCACCCCGGTCCATGACCAGAGCTATGAAGATCAGGGGACACCACTGAGGGACAGCCTGCAAATGCAACACGAGAGAGAAGAAGACAGGATGAAAACGTGGAAAAGGCGAAGTTCACAGACAGTGTAAACGATGGCTGAAACTTCCAAGACTGGCCTGAAATCCTGGGCTAAGGCAGAGACAGTAGGATTGTGAGTGCTATTACCCAGATCCAGAAAATGTTAAGCTGGAGAAAAGGTCTGACAGGGTATTCCTGCTGAATATCAACTAAAATCAAAGATACCTAGTTAGGACTAACCCAGGGCTAATGAAAGACATGACTCTCCAGCTGAGAGAACTAAGCGGGTGAGACGTCTAGGAATCATCCACTTTTACTTCTAAGAGTTCAAAACAATTAGCAAGGTTATAATTTAAGCCCTGTTATATAAATATATGTAATTCAACACATATTTAAGTTCAAAAGGTACCTGCCCTGGACATAGATTTCTAAATTCTAACCATTAGGAAAAACGCATTTTCTATGTTGTGAACTAGCTGTTGTTGCCGTTCAGTTGCTAAGTCATGTCCTGCTCTTTGCAGTCCCCATAGACTGTAAATTCTCTGTCCATGGGGTTCTCCTGGCAAGAACACTGGAGTGGGTGCCATTTTCCTCTCCAGGGGATCTTGCCAACCCAGGGATGGAACCTGCGTTTCCTGCAGAAACCACTGAGACACCAGGGAAGCCCCCTGTAAACTCTACGGGGCTTTATTCTGATCATCAATCAATCGTCAAACCATGCTATCAATAAGATAACAAATCCTAATCTTTTTCTTCACTCAAGGGGTTACCATTACAATTCCAATCTGTCTACAAAGATCAACAACAAGAAATAACAAAATATAGAGTGACTGGCAGTTTTAAAATATCCTTAATATGCTTCTCAATCCTGAGCCTTTTAGTTTCTTTTAATATCCCCCAATCCAAAGAGTACCAAGGGAGATGCAATATAAACATTTTAATGCAGATATCTGCAGTTTAACAATTATCTGCCTTAATAACTGTAGCTATAAAATTTTAAGAGCTATAGTATTTTGATGGCAATTAGAGTTATTGATATTTCTGAAACTCATGTGAGATTCTACTGTAACTTGAGCAAAAACTGACTTTCTGATATGGGTTTGGATGTAACAGTTTTACAATCTTAACATTATTAAGAAAAACTTATTGCCATGAATTTAAACCCATATTTAAAATTCAATCAAAACAAACTGCTCTTGATCAAAATACTGATATACTTAAAATACATTTAATATTGACTCAATTTAATGGCAAGAATATTTATTCCACTTACAATCAATATGGTGAGATTAACACTTTTATTAATTCTCTACAGTAGTCAAGGAAAAAATATGCCACTCACTGTTCAAGAGTATTGAGCAATACCCCTCAAACAACTTTACAAATGTGGAACGTGCAAAGTAACTTTAAAGTTGCAATAACAAATGACAAATACGAAGCCACTCCTCAACCCTGTCTTGCCATGTAAGGTATCACTGCAGTGTTGAGTGTAAGAGCGCTCTTAAAGACCTGGATCTAGGCTGCAGGCACTCAAGTTACTTATGAAAAGAACCATGCTCCACCTCCTTCTAAAAGGTTAGGCAGGGAATATGGATATGCGGCATATCCGTCTGTGGCAACATGGATGGAGAGCGTCAGCAGCTCTAAACAAGAAGGCGAGAATATCAGGCCAATCTTCATTCTCCAGGCTTCAGTTCAGTTCAGTTCAGTCGCTCAGTCGTGTCCGACGCTTTGCGACCCCATGAATCACAGCACGCCAGGCCTCTCTGTCCATCACCAACTCTCGGAGTTCACTCAAACTCCTGTCCATCGAGTCGGTGATGCCATCCAGCCATCTCATCCTCTGCCGTCCCCTTCTCCTCCTGCCCCCAACCCCTCCCAGCATCAGGGTCTTTTCCAATGAGTCAACTCTTCGCATGAGGTGGAACTCAAAGTATTGGAGTTTCAGCTTCAGCATCAGTCCTTCCAATGAACACCCAGGACTGATCTCCTTTAGTTAGTGGGAAGCTACAAAATTACAATAAACTAGGTCTCCCTACACTGAGGAAAAAGAAAAAACTGTTTAGGATTGGGAAAAAAATATCCTGGGAGCAAATATTTAAAAAAGCAATCTGAAAAAAAAAAAAGTAACCTGTTAAGCAGATTCTCACGTCCCCTTGAGTTTCTCAGTGCTCTTGGCAAGCTAAGCGCTGAGCCTTGAGCCACACGGCACAGTGCTCCATGAGACTCAGTGGGCACTGCAGCGTGCACACTGGTTTTCGTGGTTCACAGAGAATGTGTGGCAACGGGCAATGCTGACTCCACAAGCGGACGTGTCCACCCTCCTTTCATCTTACTTACGCCAGATACTGACGAAATCATGGAAATAAAAGAGAGAGTGGGAAGGGTATCCTGGACATGCGAAGCCCATTTCTGGCACTGGAAGGTTTAAATGCTTTAAACAACTACTTTTTTAAGACAAGGAAAGAGGGATTGAGGAAAGCAATCTTAGTTTTTCATACACTAAAACTTAAACTTCAGCTCTCTGGGCTTCCTGGGGGCGCTAGTGATAAAGAACCCACCTGCCAGCGCAGGAGACGTAGGAGACACAGATTCGATCCCTGGGTCGGGAAGATCCCCTGGAGGAGGGCATGGCAACCCACTGCGGTGTTCGTGCCTGGAGAATCCCGTGCACAGAGGAGCCTGGTGGGCTACAGTCCACGGGGTCGCACAGAGTCGGACACGACTGAAGCGACTACTTAGCAGGCACACGCGTACTCCTGAGATTACTTCCACCCAGCATGCACCACACAAGCCAACCTCCTCCTCCTCCCCGGCCTGTGGCAAGGCACCCTCTCTCCAAAGGCAGGCACACAGCTCCTCCTTTAGTCCTTTGCATGCCCCTTGACCCAGCCTTCCCCTTAAGCTCTTCTTCTTAGACTTGCCCCCAAATCTGAATGATGACCCAGAAGTAGAAACATCTTGGGTCAGCTCCACTGAGGATTCAGGTGCTCTGATGGTTCTATCACCGACTCAATGGACATGAGTTTGGGTAAACTCTGGGAGTTGGTGATGGAGAGGGAAGCCTGGCGTGCTGCGGTCCATGGGGTTGCAAACAGTCGGACACGACTAAGTGACTGAACTGAACTGATGTTCTATTGGGCTAAGGCTGTAGGAAGTCCAATCTTTGGATGAATAGGGGTCTAACACACTAAGCTAGGCCAGAACTCTTATCTATTAATAAACCTGCCTCCTACAATAAAATACGGCCCCCTGGACTGACCTTAATCGTTGCTTATAATAATCTTCGTCTCCATCGTCTCGGCATCTCACTACTTTCCGACCGCCTCCCGTGGCTTCAGCTTCTTCCCCAGAACTTGGAAAAAAGTCATCATCAATCTCCGGTACAGTGACTTTCTTCTGCCGTTTCCGGCGATTGAGTGCCAGCCTCTGCTCCCAGTCGGCGCCCTCCCCGGGCAGGTCGGCGCCCACCGCCTCCTCCAGCTCCTCCTCCGTGGGCAAGTACTCAGACTCTTCACTCTCAGAGGCCCCCTGTGCCTGTGGCCTCACATCACAATCCCAGGGCTTCTTTCGCTTTAGCAATCCAACCTGCCCCTGGAGCTGAAGAGCCCTCTTCTGGAGTTTCCTGATGTGCTTCTTCAGGCGTTCATCTGTTTTGGATACAACTTTGCCTCTCTCGTCCGGCTTGCTTTCACTGGGTGCTGAGCTCAGTTCAGAAGTGGCTGAGGCCGGAGCCTTTTTAGCTGCTCTTTTATTACAAGCTTGCTTCTTTCTTTCAAAGGACAGTTTCGCTTGATCTGCCAAGTACTTTTCAAAGCCTGAGGCTTCGTTGAGCATTAGTTTTCTGGGCTTTTTCTCCTGCTTCTGAGGGATCTTGGTACCAAAAGGTGTCATCTGACCAGTGCGGACAAGCTCTTCCCAAGCGGTCTCCTGAGCGGGCATGAGCATGCTGCCGAGGCAGGACGGCTCCGCTTCTGAAAAAGGGAGGACATGCATTGGGTACTAACATGAAACTTTCCAGGAGAACAACAGACATGTGTGCTACTCAACACATGGATACAAAAAAGGAAAAATCACTGATGCACTTACTCTACTATATGTGAAGAACAGAGTGAAATTTACTCCTATTCAAAAAGGTAACTTCTCAGTAACTTTTCCCAAAATACTGCATTATAAATATGCTTTCTGGGCATCCAAAGACAGACCCAGTCATATGTAACATACAGAGAGGGAGACTTTGCCATGTTTCCTTATCAAGTGAAGGGTAGTCCTTGAAGAAGCGATCTCCCAAGTTTGCACATCACTGCTAACACCAGCACTGAGAGGGGCTGAAATTCAAGAGACAGCAGGACTGAAAACAGAACTCTAAAGCATCAGCATGCACCTGAACAGATTAGACATAAACGGCGGCTCTGCTCCATTCAGTAGGTAGCCACCACGTGGCCATTTAAATTTACACTGAGNAAACTTTGCCCTGTTTCCTTATCAAGTGAAGGGTAGTCCTTGAAGAAGCGATCTCCCAAGTTTGCACATCACTGCCAACGCCAGCACTGAGAGGGACTTAAATTCAAGAGACAGCAGGACTGAAAACAGAACTCTAGAGCATCAGCACGCACCTGAGCAGGTTAGACATAAACGGCGGCTCTGCTCCATTCAGTAGGTAGCCACCACGTGGCCATTTAAATTTACACTGAGAGTCCACTTTTCAGTTGCACTTGCCGCATCTCACGAGCTCAGTAGCCACACGTGGCTGAAGGCCGCCATGCCAGACCACACAGACAGCACTTCTGTTACTGCGACTACGCCTACTGGACGGCACCACGTCAGATGCGTCAACTGACTGAGGGACGAACTACAGTTGGAAGTTATGCCATAATAATAGGAAGCCGCCCAGAAATCATTCGTCTTTCATCGGCTGAAATCAATCTCTAGCAAAACTACTTTATCCACAGCCAAAATATCAAAGGCAGTAAGGCTTAATGGGAAGGAAGCCATGTTCTAAAATCTATCATCTCTTGCAGGCCAATACCTCCAGCGCAGATTCTCATTAAACGTGCACTAAAGAAAGACGCACATCAGAGAGTGCGGAAGCCCTAAGTGTGCAGCTCAGGGAACTTTCAGAGAATATGCCCACACGCCTGAAGGAGGAAACAGCAAGCCACTGCAGTACTCTTACCTGGAGAATCCCTGGACAGAAGAGCCTGGCGGGCTACAGTCTACGGGGCAAGAGTCGGACCCGACTGAGCAACTAAACCACCTAGACGCTAGCACCCAGCTCAGGGGGCGTGAATCGCCAGGACCCCCAGCGCTGCCTTTCACGGTGTCTCCCAGCCTCTAGCCCACAAGACACTGCCTGACCTGGTAACACTGCAGACAAGCTGGGCCTGGCAATGAACTCGGAAACGTCTGTGCTTGGTCTGGCTGCCTCTGTTCAGGGCTGTGCCCGCGAGCCGCGCCGGCTGAATCTGGCTGCCGTCTGCCGCTCATTGCTGCTGTTGGTGCAGCGTCCTACTATATAACTCCACCACAGTGTCTCATTCCACTGCTGACGCACATGTGGGCGGTTTCCAGGCTTGGACTGCGGCAAGTCACGTGCTCCGAGAGTTCCAGGACGTGTCCTGGGGCAGCGCTATGTACATAATTCTTTGGGTATATTAAGCTTTGAAAGACAACACCAAACATTTCCAAAGTGGTTCTGTCAATTTCAAGTTCTATCAACAGTGTTTCAGAGTTTCAGCTGATCCATGGTCCTGCCCTTCCATTGTAGCTATTCCGGTAGGTGTGCAGTAGGACCATTCAGTGGCTGTAATTTATATTTCCCTAAGTGACTAATGAACTAGCGAACGCCTACACAGACTTGCTGATCTTTTGGGTAGCCTCTTGTAAGGGAAATGTCCAAATCTTTCACCAATTTTTCTCACAGGTGGTCTTTAAAAGGAAAAACAAAGATCTCTAGGAATTCTTCATACATTCTAGACTCAAGTCCCTGGATTAACACAGATACTGCAAACATTTTTTCCCATTCTGCAGCAGCTTGCCTTTTCACTCCCTTAAATGCTCTCTTTCAGCAAACCCAGGCCCTTAGTTGTAACACAGTTCATTTACCAAATCTTTTCTGTACAGTGAGCGTTTCGTTGTCTTGTTAAACTTTTGCCCCAAGATCATGAAAATGTTTACCATGTTATAATATAAAAGCTTTCCTTATCCTTCACATTGGAAGAATCCATCTGGAATTTACTTTAGTACGCGATATAATGGGCCAATCTTCACCTTCATGTGGATTAACCCAGCACACGTAATGGAAAGATGACCCTTCTCCACAGCACTGCACGGCGACATGTATCAGGAACGCGAGTCGCCGCGTAGGGGTGGGCCTGCCCGCGGGCCTCCCTTCTGCCCGCTGCTGTGCTGGCCTGCCCGCGGGCCTCCCTTCTGCCCGCTGCTGTGCTGGCCTGCCCTGACGCCACCCCTGCCACCGCTGTCTTACTTCCTGCAGCTTAGTAACGGGTTCATTCTTCTTCAAGACTGCCGCGGCTACTCCTGATCCAGCGCATTTCTATGCAGATTTTACAATCAGCCTCCTAGCGTCACTCCCCTCAGCCTACCCTTCCTTCCCTACACCCNCACGGGCCTCCCTTCTGCCCGCTGCTGTGCTGGCCTGCCTTCGGGCCTCCCTTCTGCCCGCTGCTGTGCTGGCCTGCCCTGACGCCACCCCTGCACCGCTGTCTTACTTCCTGCAGCTTAGTAACGGGTCTGGACGGTTCATTCTTCTTCAAGACTGCCGCGGCTACTCCTGATCCAGCGCATTTCTATGCAGATTTTACAATCAGCCTCCTAGCGTCACTCCCCTCAGCCTACCCTTCCTGCCCTACACCCTCTCCCTCAGAAAACTCCCTGAGGTTTGCACTGGGGTGGAATGGACTACAGAAGGACAGAGCTGACGTCACTACAATATTGGATCTTCCATCTATAACTATGGTGTATCTCCCTCATTTGTCTTCTCTTAATATTTCAATGACATTTTGTTGTCTTTAATGTAGAGAGCACCAAAGAAAACTATTTTTTTTAACTAAGAGTTATTTCCAGGTATTTTGACTTTTCTTATAATTGCCATCTTTACTAAATTTTTATTTTTTACTTTTGTTCATATGCAGAAATATGACTTATTTTTCTATACGGACCTGGTGTTCAATGACACTGCTAAATTCACATAGTAATTCCAATAGAACACCCAGTGATTCTTTCAGACTTTCACTATGATGACCAATCACACGTTCGGTAACTAGTGACGGCTTTGTTTCTTTTCTTACGTTACTACACTACCCAGGACAATGTAACAGGAAAGGTGATAGCAAGCACCTCATATCTCCCGGATCAGAGGAGCAAAGCCAACTGTTGCGAAGTCTATCCCACCAAATTCCAGGGAAGGATTCTTTAATCAGATAATCGTCACAACGATTAAGCAATGGGTCATTATGTGGAGAGCAGAGGAAAGGAAATCTCAGGAAAGCATGGGAGCAAAGAAATGAAGGTCCTCTATGCTTATGCCCATCTCAAGACAGACTCGGAAGGTTAAAGAATGTAGCCAAGGTCTATACCTGGGCAATAAAGAGCTCGGGCGCATAAAGCCTAGACGCGCTGCTCTCCTGCCTCCCCAGACAGGGCACAGAGCACCAGGGAGAAGGGAGGGACCCCAGAAAGGATGGGAGAGGAAGGGTGGCAAGAGAGACTAGAAGTCTTAAGTGTTGGCTAGAGCCCCAGTGGAAAGAGATAATAAGAAACAGGAGTTCAGAGAAAGGGAGAGGCCGTAAGTGAACAGATTTGTAAGACGCTAGAACCTAGGTGGCTAGAGAAGCCGGAGGGAAGGGGCAAGATTATTTTGGGAGACGCGGTATTATAAAAAGAGGGCTCAGCAAGAAATTCTAAGAGTAATTACTATTTAAGATAAGCCTAGAAAATCTGGTCAAAAACAACACAATAGAAATGGTCAGAAGGCTGAAAGGAAAACCAGCGGAGAGACAGGGCTCCTGAGAGGCAGCGAAGCAGCAGCTGCTACAGCCAGGCCAGGCGGAGCCAGGCGGAGCTCCCGGGTCGGGGGAAGCAGCTGCTACCCCCGGGCCGACCTTCACCAAACAGATAATAGGAAGCAGAAGGTAAGAGCAGGTTCCAGGCAGCCAGACCAGAAAAAGCTCTTACCCACGAGACGCGACAGCACTCCAGCGGCAGGAAGCCCCGGTCACCCGCCCAGCGGGCCCCGCGGGGCAACGCTGGCAGCACGGCCAGCGCCTTCCCGTCGCCTCAACCGAGTCGTCACGGTTCCCCTGCCTCACTGACCAGCACAAAATATGTGCTTGAAGGGCTTCATTCTGTATTTCAACTAGTAAATAACTGAACAGCTACCAACGATTTCTAAACACACACACACACACACACACACTGACACTCGGACATTTCATTTCAGGGCTTATGTATCTTCCCAAAAGGTTTTCCAAATGACACCCACCCAGGGCAGTGATATAAGCAAAATCATGGCCGTGATTTAAATAACCTGAATTAAGATGCCTTAACAACAGAACAAAGAATGCTCCAACTACCGCACAAATGCACTCATCTCACATGCTAGTAAAGTAATGCTCAAAATCCTCCAAGCCAGGCTTCAGCAATACGTGAACCGTGAACTCCCTGATGTTCAAGCTG
>SJYS01022527.1:35227-46557 GCA_006410695.1 Philantomba maxwellii | reverse complement strand
AGGATGTCTCCAGGGAAGGTGGCGAGGGACACGCGCTGTGCCGCGAGCTCCAGCGAGAGGCGGCCTGGGGAGGCGCCGTCCCGGCTCCTGCTGGCCCGGCCCCCGGCGCGGCTGCCAGTGCGCGAGGAGGGAGAGGGCGCATTCATCACCGTTCCCCCCTTACACACGCACACGCGCGCGCACACTCACACACACACACACGCGCGCACCCCGAGTGCTGTGTGTGCACAGTGGGCCTGCGTCGGTGTCTTGACTGCGTTAGTCAGTCACTTAATGTTTGTCCTCAGATCCAAAAGGAGGATTTTTGAGCCGGTGACAGTTCAGCTGGGAACGTTTGAAGAAACAAAACGGTCACAGGTTCTGTTCTGAGCACGGGTTCAGAATAAAGGGAGGAAACTGAGTCACCTGAGGAAGGAGCAGGCCCCTGTGGGGGCAGCTCTATCGCACAGCAGCTTCTTCGCCCAGAGATTCCTGCGCTGGGGGAAGGTGGGTTTCCCAGGCGTCAGCGCCAGAGAGCCTTCTGGGCGTAAGTGACCGTGGGAAGGATCTTCCGGGTCTGGGTAGGAAAAGGGAGTGGGAAGTGTACTTGTAACACTCAGTAATAGCACTGTGTCTGTCCTGTTGGCATTGCCAGTCTATATATGCCTAGAGCCATCCCACATCAAAATGACTTGTTTTCTTTTCTCAAAGGAATAAGGAATTCTAGTCATGTCTTGAATAAAATATTGAAAATAGTAATGCATTAGTAAGATATTAGTTGGACTGCTTGAATGGGAGAGCAGTCTTCCCCAGGTATATAGTGGCTACCACTTTGAGAATGAGGTCCCCTTTTTACTGTGCACTGTTTGGGTGAGCCCCTATAAATCATTCAGAATTTGGACAGGAAGCAAATGATATACTGAGACTAGGTAGTTGAGGAGAGTTAATAACAGTGTTTACAGAGGTGTGGGCAGGATTTAGAAAAACAACTCGGGATGGGATGGTAACCCTGGAGCTAGTGAGAGGCCAGGAGCCTCTTGCCATCTGTTTTGGGCTAGATTGCATCCTTCAATTCATTTAAATTCTAACCCCCAGGACCTCCAAATACAGAACTGTATTTGGAGATAGGGTCTTTAAAAACCTTAAAAACTGTTCAGTTAAACTAAAGTCATGAGGGTGGGCCCTAGTGTAACTGGTGTCCTTATAAGAAGAGGAGGTTAGGACAGAGAGGCGGAACAAAGACCATGTGAAGACACGGGGAGAAGATGACCATCTACAGGCCGAGGAGAGAGGCCTCCGAAGGAAACAGCCCTGCCAGCACCCTGATCTCATGCTTCCGGCTCCCGGAGCTGCACAGAAGTTAAGTTCTGTGACTTCAGTCACCTAGTTTGTGGCACTTTGTATGGCAGCCCTAATGAACCAACAGATACATCATCCCTGGTCCTGAAGGGATCATGGGAGGACGTGGGTTCAGAAGACGGTAGCTGAGTGGAGAAGACCGCTTGACCAGAGAAATGCAACAACCTGTGCTCACTCAGCAGGGGGGAACTGGAGAGGTAAATACCCTGGCCTCACTCTCCATTATTTCACCTGCTGGAGCCTCCCCTCTCAAAACCACTGAGCGGTAATTCCCTGGCAGTTCAGTGGTAAGGACGCCTCGCTTCTACTCCTGGGGGCACAGGTTCGATCCTTGTGGGGAACTGATACCACATGCTGGGTGGCACAACCACAAGCAAAACAAAAACCACTGAGAGCCAGAGGGCAAGGGAGCCTGTTGACGCCCATCCATATGGCTCAGTCTCTCAGAGCACAGGGCAGGGTAGAGAGAGATGGAGAATGGGTCTGAAACATCAAACAAAAATGCACATATCCCATGCAATTATAATTATCCTTTTAATAGCACTTTAATTTAGAAAATTCATGATGATTCAGTCAATTCAGTAAAGCTTTTTTTACATGAATTTGTATTTAGTTAATTAAAGGATTTTATACTTTCAGTCAAGTTTCCCCTGAGCTCTCTAGACAGAGAATACTACTAAAGTCCTGTTAGCAGCAGATTTTGTTGATTCCTATGCCCACCTGAACATACAGGACCCTTCTTTTTGTCCAGGCCCTTAAAAATGAAATTAGTGCCCTGTAAAAGGGATATTCCCTCAGCCCTTCCGCCATGTGAGGACACCACGAAAAAGGTGGTGGTCCCAGAAGTGGGCTCTCACCAGACACAGGACCTGTCGGCATTTTGATCTTGAACTTCCCAGCTTCTAAAACTGTGAGAAATTTCTGTTGTTTGTTTGTAAGCCACCCAGTCTATGATGTTTTGTTAGCAGGACATAGACTGTAATAGTGGGATCTTTAGTAACTTATTCATAATACTCATTTACAGACTGAGACATCTAGACATCAATCAGGACCTCTTCTTTCCTCCATATTCACCGAGTCCCTATTGGTCCTGCATTATTGTTTTGGATTTTAATGCATTTTACTTAACAAGCACTTGTACAGCCCTGACCGGGGGCCAGGTTTTGTCCTGAGTGCTTTACAAATATTAACTCATTTAAACATGACCAGAGTCGTCCTCCAGCCTTTACTTTCTATTTAGTTATCAGTGTAAGAAACTCTCCCCCGGCCCTTACGAAGCGGAAGAGCTAAGTCGACTCCCTCTTTTAAAAATTTCAGGGTAGTGACAATGCATCAGTTTGGTTCTCCATTCCCCATAACCGTGGCAGGAAAAAAATGTGTACTGGAAGTGCATTGAATACTGTGCAACTTTGATAAATCCAAAAACAGAGGTAAGAGCGTATTGTTTAGAATTATCTTGGCAGCCACTGGAAAATGATGTTAAATGTATGTTGAATAAATGAGCGAATAATTTTAAGAACAAAGGCCATATAAAGCCATATGCTTCCATTGAAAATGTATGTATATCTATATGTGTGTGTGCCTGTGTGCAGCGTGTACAGTGGGGGGCGTAAGGGATGGTCTCCTTACTTCTGGTTACACTTCCACCACTGTCTCTGGTTGATAGAGCCTCTATGTGTCTTAATCTCATTGTTTCATATATTCTGTCCAACTTTGTTATTTTCCCGATTTTTCACAAATCCTTCCCTCATTACTTTTGGGCATTGCTTGCTTTTTTCCTAAACATTGGGGTCATTTTGGTAATCTTCAGCAAACACCTTGCTCTCCAAAGCTGATACAGAAAGAAGAGAGCCAATATGTGTAAGCAGCTCTTTTACCTAAACTTTAGAAGGAGGTAACAGTGTGCCCTGATTCTAGCAGATTCCACAATTTCAGTGTAATTTTTTATTATCAGTAACCAGCATTGTGACTGTTCTCTGTAGCTGTACATTAAGGAGNAAGAAGAGAGCCAATATGTGTAAGCAGCTCTTTTACCTAAACTTTAGAAGGAGGTAACAGTGTGCCCTGATTCTAGCAGATTCCACAATTTCAGTGTAATTTTTTATTATCAGTAACCAGCATTGTGACTGTTCTCTGTAGCTGTACATTAAGGAGATGTCTAACGAACTTGTGGTGATTCTGAACACATGAGAAGAAAAGTTATCATTGATTTATTCTTCATATCAGTGGAAACTGGTTACTGATTGAGTGTGAACATGAAGAATTTAGCAACTGTAAGAATAACCTGAGGACGTGGATGTGTTCGCAGGATACAGGATTCCAGCTGAAATTCGTGGAGAGAGAGTAGACTGGCATAGATCTTCGTGTGCTCTACCAAGTGGAGCCATTTCACGTTTGTTCTTTATCACAATAGCTCCCTCTGAGCTGCCAGCTCTCCAAGCATGCTGTTACACCAATGGCCACTAGAGGAAGCAGAGCATCAACTCTGGGTTGATTTCAACAGATACATGTGCTTGAGTTGCTACTATTGTAACCAAAAGTGGAAGTTAGGTGCTCCCTGTTCAAAAACCAATAAAAACGCAAGGTTGGTGGAAAGGAAAGTTTGCTTTATTTTGGACACAGGTGGCTGCGTGGGAGGGCAGCGAGGAATGGATGTGGGGGACCCAGGTGAACAGGCAGAGTCCCTGCTCTCACGAGACTTTCATAAAACCAGAGGGAGAAAACCACAAATGCTTTAAGCAAAAAGATGAAATAATAAATGCTATTAAGGAACATGAACTAGGATAACATCTTAAGAGAGTGACTGGGAGGCCCTCCGAGCCAGGGTGGAGTCGTGTTCGACAGGAGACATTGCAGCTGCAATCTGAAAGAGAGGAGGAAAGTCACCGCGTGGGATTAGGCAGAAGAGGATCCTTGACAGAAGCAGAAGAGGGCATGTGTGCGCTGGACCACTCAACGGCTCTTCTCTGTGCATCTGCTGCGTGCCCAATGCCTGTTTCACCTGCACCCTATTCACATGCCTGACCTTCCTACACACTTGCCCCAAGCCCAACCAGTGACTGTTCTTATCGAAGGGGCAGAGAGGAGCCAACCACAGATGTCAGTTCCCCCTGTAACTGGCAATTTCCCCTCGCCAGAGCTGAGACTGCTCCCGTGACCCATGCAGCAGGATGTGATTCCAGGACGCTGCTTCAGACACGTACACTCCCCCTGTCCATTAAACCACTCATGTGCCTGTCACTGACTCAGCTCTTTCTTTGGTCTTAAAGCTGGTCCAGCACAATCCTTGTACGCCCGTGGGGTGCAGCCCAACAGCAGGGAAACACAAACTCAGCAGATTTACACACTAGAACACTGGGCCACTATGGCTAAAGCCGTGGAAGGCAGAGGATGGATTCCTAGAGCCCTGTCAGCAAGGCCTAGGATTTAGATGTTATTCCAAGTGCAAATCAAATCCACTAGAAGTTTAAGGAAGTTACATGATAAGATTTGACTTTAAAATATTTTTGTATACAGGTAGTCACAGGTGAGGGGCTAGTGGTAAAGAACCCACCTGCCAATGCAGGAGATGTAAGAGATGCAGGTTTGATCCCTGGGTTGAGAAGATCCCCTGGAGGAGGGCATGGCAACCCACTCTAGTATTCTTGCCTGNTATTCATTTTTCTCTCCCCCATATTTGGAGCTAGCAATGTGTCTGACCCTTGGAAAGTGGGGAAGTAAATGTCTGAATCTTCGTTCATGTGCTTCTCTCTGGGCTGTCAGTACAGTCATGTTCTGTAAGTCCTTATTCTTTACTTCAAATTCCAGTCCTTTCATAAAGCTTTCCCATCACCTTCAGGCCGCACTTCCTTGCTCTCTGAGTCCAGCACAGCGCTCAGCAGACTGTTCTGTAACTGGCTGGGCCAGCGTCCATTTCCCCCACTGATGAAGAACTGGGCTTTCTGCTGCCCCCACCAGCTCACCCTTCCCCGCCACGGGCACCAAATGCCACTCCTGGCCCTGTCCCCTTTCCCAGAGCTACAGGCCTAGCAAGCACTTCAGGTAAAGAGGTCCAGCCACTGCCCCCCAGTGCATCAGCCCCTGGGCCCCCGCTGATCTCAGAGCCATCAGTTACTGTACCAAGGTTGTGCCAAGTGGTGAAGCTTTAAAACCTGCCTCCTCCCGCCTGGCATGAGCCTCTACCCACAGCCCACCTCATTTCTGCGAAGGTTGCGCTTAGAGACCCACGAATTCCTCAAGATGCTTTTTAAGACTTCCTGTTCTTTGCTGGTAAATTGTTAATCAGTTTGTGGCAGCATAAATAAAATTAGAGGGTTTAATTAAAACTAATGAACGAGTGAGCGGAGACCAGCCTGGCCGCTTTGCTCTCTGAGCCTCAGAGCAGTAAATAATGAAAGTGTCACACGGNGGGCTTAGACCTGGACTCCATTTAATCGTAAAGTCCATCTTGCACGGTTTCACTGAGGCATTTTCCAGGTATGCAACGACCATGCAGACAGGAGAAACAACCCCCCTCCCGATACCCACCTCTCTGGTGTAAGACCCGCATCCACCTGCACTGTAGCTGGTCACCTTAAAGGTGACTCTGTGCCCAGATGCAGGCACTGATGATTCATTCTGTCCCTCAGTGGAGGCCTGCCCAAGCATTTACATGTTCAGACGAATCTTCCTTTATTATGAATTGCTTCCCTTTTATGCAGCTGGGGCTGAATTCAAACAGCTGTGTGCATGTGTGCAGGGAGTGGTAAGAAACATGTGTCACAGAAATGGGTGCCTCACACGTGATTCTATTTGGCGTTTATGAAATGGATGGGAGGTTGACACGTGAGGTTCTGGAATGGTCTACTGGAGAGTTACCTTCTGCCTTCCTGGGTCTAACATCTTCTTAGCTTGGAACAATGTTTCTCCAAGCGGGGATGATGCACACCTACATCAGCATCATGTGCTTATTAAAAACAGGTTCCCAGGCCTCCCCCAGACCACAGAACTGGAATTCCCAGGTGTGGGCCGCGAACAGGACTATCTTCCCTGCTCCACGAGACCCGACACATAATGAGAAGAGGCCCCTGGGACTTCTGGACCCGGGGAGGCCCTTTTCACTCCTTTCTCCTCAGGGATTCAGGGAACCTCTCCTCCTTCGTCCTCATCCTCATGCACCTCCCCCCACCCTGGGATTTAGCCAGCAATTCCTTTCCTTACATTTACCTCCACTTCCTGTTATCTCCCTCTATCCGCCTGGCCTATTTTGCACACCAGTATAACTATTGTGGAGTCTGGTGGTGATGTTTTCTGTAAAGTCACACAGATTTATATTTCCCGCTCAAGAAATGTGGTATCTCGGGCACCCCTGTTCATAGCGGTGCTATGCNCCCTCTATCCGCCTGGCCTATTTTGCACACCAGTATAACTATTGTGGAGTCTGGTGGTGATGTTTTCTGTAAAGTCACACAGATTTATATTTCCCGCTCAAGAAATGTGGTATCTCGGGCACCCCTGTTCATAGCGGTGCTATGCACAACAGCCAGGGCATGGAAGCAAACTCCGTGTCCATTGACAAGTGCATAAAGAAGATACAGTACCTGCATACATTGGAATACCACCCAGCCGTAAGAAAGAACGGAGCGATGCCTTTTTACACGGACGGACCGGCCTAGAGATTATCGCGGTAAGCAAAATAAGTCAGAGAGAGAACGACAAATACATGACGTCACTTATATGTGGAATCTAAAATATGACCGAAATGAACTTATCTATGACACAGAAACAGACACAGACACAGGGAACAGGCTCGTGGTTGCCCAAGAGGAGGCCGGGTGCGGGAAGCAGGGATGGAGAGTCTGGAGTTAGAGATGCAAATTATTATGTATAGGATGATAAACAACAAGATCCTATCGTATAGCACAGGGAACTATATTCAATATCCCGTGATAAAATGTAACAGGAAGATTAAAAAGAATACATGTATATGTATAACTNCTTATCTATGACACAGAAACAGACACAGACACAGGGAACAGGCTCGTGGTTGCCCAAGAGGAGGCCGGGTGCGGGAAGCAGGGATGGAGAGTCTGGAGTTAGAGATGCAAATTATTATGTATAGGATGATAAACAACAAGATCCTATCGTGTAGCACAGGGAACTATATTCAATATCCCGTGATAAAATGTAACAGGAAGATTAAAAAGAATACATGTATATGTATAACTGAATCAGAAATTTCTGTACAGAGAAATTAACACTACATTGTAAATCAGCTATACTTCCAATAATTTTTTTTAGAAAAAGAATTGTGGTACTTTATTTGTAGTTGGCTGACCTAGCTTGAGTCAGTACAGAACCGATACAGGCAGGGACGGAGGAACAAACAAAAATTAGGTCTCCAGGGTCCTTTTTAGGATTAAATTGTTTTGTTATAAGTTCTTTTCATACGTTTTGGGAAAGTTTTAATCAATGGCTTGGGATCACAGCGCTAAAGTTTTAAAATCCATATTGGAGATGAGGACTGTGTACCATAGCCAGCGTGCTGTGTATTGTTTTCTGACTGATAACAACTGAGGCCTTTGGTCCAGGAGGGAAAATGTCAGGTTCAGCAAGATGCCAAAGTGGAAGCAATTTGAAAATGGTTTGGAGATCAATTCCCTGCCCAAAAGGCCTAAACAAACCCAAACCAGAGCTTTTTGCACAAACAATTAGAAATAAAAGCAAAAATTTCATCAAAGCAAAGATGTGTGTGCTCAGCATATTGGCCCCTTGGTGTCATTTGAGGGAAATTAATGTGGAAGGCCAGAGATGGAGTCTGCATTATGCAATGCTCGGGAGACCTGCCTACTATTTTGTTCCTAGTGTAGCAGAAATAAATTCTGCCCGCAAGCCTTCAGGGAGAAATAAGACATGTGCATAAGTAAGATTAATCAGTGAAGCTAGCATCGACCTAATGAGTCATCTTTGACATCATAAAGCTTGAAAACATAAGGCTGTGGCCTGTCGGATATGTGCATTCTCGTAAGAAACCAAACAGAGCTGTGAGGTGCACGGGTGGGCAGCTCTTCCGCATGTTGGACCCAGCAGAGAGGAAGTGGTAGAAAACGGACTGCCTTGAGGCCGCTTTTCTTACCATTGGTGCGTATTGATCGGCTGTGTCGGGTCTTGGCTGCTGAGCCGTGGCTTCCTCCAGTTGTGGAAAACCTGGGGGCAGGGGCTGGGGGCGCTACTCTTGAGCTGCAGTGCGCGGGCTTCTCCCTGCCGCAGCTCCTCTGGCTGCAGAGCGCAGGCTCTGGGCCTCGAGGCTTCCGTCGCTGCAGCACATGGCGCCACAGTTGCGGCTTGCAGGCTCAGTATTTGTGGCTTAGTCGCTCTGCGGCGTGTGGAGTCTCCCCAGACCAGCGATCGAAGCCACGTCACCGGCATTGGCAGGCAGATTCTGGACTACCGGGCAAGCTCCTGCCTTGGAGCTTTATTGACCTACTGTGGGACTGCTTCTGTGGAGATGTGGGATGGAGTGCTGGGCTGAAGAAAAATGAAGGTTTGGGGGCTCATGTACCTTCTCCTCACAGGAAGCCCCAGCCTTCTGGTCAAATGGGAGCCCCAGCCTCCCAGGGAGGCTGCATTTCCATCCAAACCACCCAGCAGGATTTCCTGGAGTGTAGCAAACGCTTCTGAGAGACAGGAAGAGAGGGACGCAGAGAATGGGCAGGACGAGGTGTCCCAGGGGCAGGACCTACAGAGTTTCCAGGCCTGCAGAAGCGTGTTTTCAGCGGCCTCGTGTCCATCTCTGCCGCCAGTGTTCCACCCACTTGTCACCAGCTCCTGCTGGCCGTAGGAGCCGGGCCTGGCCCCGTGCATCTGCATTGCTCACACACAGCCTTTACTTCCTTTGAGCCTGACGATCTCTTCATGTCCATCTCCTTCCATCCCCGATTATCCCCAGACTCAATCCAAGGAAAGGCTGAGGACCATGGTGCGCTACTCACAAGTTATACTCCCTTTTAGAAGGCGGCATGTTTTATTCGGTGTCTCGGATGTCCCCACACACTTAGCTGTCAAAATGCCAGACCTCTTCCTCCTGGAATCATGGTCACCTGGCAACCCAGACCACGACTTCTTGACCACACACTCCCCAGGCGCACCCTAGCTTTGAGAGGTTTCTTTAAGCACCTCAACAGCTGAACCCCATCTCTCTTCTGTTGACTGGTTTCATTTAGATGGTAGACAGCATGCCCAAGGGCCCTAGAGAGTTTCTCTGCGGTTAGAGCTTCCTGAAAGGCAGGCCTGTCCACTGCCCACAGCCAGGTTCTGTGGGAGCAGCTTTCTGCCTGTAGAGATAGCCAGCATGGCACGCCAGTGCTGGCACCTGGCCCACCCCAGCCCCTGGCTGCCACTGCCAGGCCTGATGCCCGGCATCCAGGACACACAGCCACACACCTTCCCCAAGCGGCTGATTCTAAAAGTCCGCAGCAGGACATCAGATCCGGCCCTCTTTCCTGAGTCACGGGCACATTTTCTGTCTATGCAGGCAACTGGAGGAGAGGTTTCGGGGACTCTTGCTCGTGATCTCCACTGAGTGTACCACAGGGCACATGCTTTGGAGCCATGTGGCAACATGACTGCTCTGGTGCCCTGGCTCAGTCACCGGTGTGCATCCTGGCTAGTGAGTCAGCATCTGTTTCCTCATCTGTCACTCATTCAGTGCCTGCCACGTGCCTGCACTGTTCTAGGCACTGAGGATACAGCAGCAAACAGAAAAGATCCAATCTCTGCTCTCCCGGAGCCGACGCACTAGTGAAAGACGGGAGGACAATAAATGAGGAACCAGATAACTAGATGCAGTAACATCGCTCAGTGGCACACGCCACACAGGAGGACCACGGGACAGAGGGGCCGTGGCTAGACAGGGGAGCGGGGACTTGGACAGGGGGATCGGGGGGGCCACTCTGAGGAGATGAGCTTTGATGACCCAGCAGAGGAAAGGCTGCTGAGGTCAGAATAAATGCCACTTATTCGAGGAGCAGAAGGGCAGTGAGCACAAGGAGTGGAGGGAAGCAGGGTGACAAGTTCCAAGACAGGGTGGGGCTGGATCATGCAGGGTCCTGTGAGCTACAGGATCCTTTGTTTAACTTTAATTCTTGCTGTAACACGCCAGGGTCCAGCCCCCGCAGGATCCAGGGAAACCCGGAGGAGGAACGGAGTCGGCGATTGATTTAGAGAGAGAGAGAGATAAGGAAAGAATGTTGTAGATAAGAAAATAGAGGAGAGAAGAAAAGAGGCTGATGTTCCTTGGTTTATACAGAAAATCAATAAAGTCTCAAGAGACTTGCACCGTCTACGTAAGGCCACAGGTGCCCTCCCAGTCTTCTGAGGGAGTGAAGGCGCAGGGCGCCTTCCCGTTCAGGTCTTAGAAACCCAGGCAAATAAGTAGACACGGCGGACCTCTGTACTCCAGATGGGAACTAGCCTGAAAGAGAAAGTAAGAGGAGGAGAATGATTGACACGAGGGGACAAGCTGCTTCGATGAGCGAGATCCAATGGCTTTATTTTTAAACGGTACTTCTGTACTTTTTTGTACATAGAGGGAAATGAAAGATACAAGGTCATGCAGAGTCAGCCCAAACACTCCAGCAGTTTGACCTTTATCGAAACCAGGATTTTTCTGCATACCTTTCCCACAAATGATGTCGTGTACAGTATCTCCTGGCCTTGGAAGCCTGTGAACATTTTATGACCCTCTTATGATAAAGGCTGCTGCTCAATCAGAAAACCTATTTTCCCTCAAAATGTTTTTTCTTTATATTTCTAATCTATGTCAGCCTCAGAAAATGCCAAACAGAGTTATGTTTTTCACAGAGTAAAGGTGCAGTGAGTTACAAGAAAGAATGAATTAGCCCAAAGATCTGATGTGGTTAAATTCAAGGCTACACTTGTTTTTCTTACATTCTCACTATGTTAACTAATGCATTCCCAGGTGCACAGTGGATAAGAGATATGGGAACTTAGCA
>SJYS01022527.1:8641-21936 GCA_006410695.1 Philantomba maxwellii | reverse complement strand
GGTTAATCTTTTGGACTGCATAGCTTTTCATTGTGAGGGATTATTCTATGCATTGTAGGATTCTTAGCAGCATCCCTGTCTTCTGTCCATTACAGGCCCTCGTCTCTCGATCATGCTGTCTTCTGAAGGACAATATTGCCCCAGTAGAAACCCACCTCTGTATAGGAGAAAGTTTAATATGACTTCAAAGCAAACTAAGGTAAACATATATGCTATAACCCCTAGAGCAACCAATAAAATAACAAAACAAAGAGCTAACAGGCCAGCAGAAGATAAAATTGAATATTAGAAAATATTCAGTCCAAAGAAAGCATGAAAAGAGTTCAAAGGGAGCAAAGAACAGGCAGGATACATAGAAAACAAATAGGATGATAGATTTTAACTTAATCATATCAAAAATCATATTAAATGTACACGGTTTAAACACCCAATTAAAGTCAGAGAGTGTCAGACTGGATTAAAAAAGCAATACCAAAACTACATGCTGCCTGAAAGAAATGCGCTTTAAATATAAAGACAGAAACAGATTAAACAGTAGGGTGGGAAAAAAGCATATGCGATCCTAACACTAAAAAAAAAACAAACAAAGCTGCAGTGTCTGTATCAACATCAGACAAAGAAGATTTCAGAGCCAAGAGTATCAGGGATGAAGAACGTCACTTCATAAAGATAAAGGGTCAGTCTCTCAGGAGGACATAACACTCAAACATTTATGACCCTTAATAAGGGAACTTACAAATATATGAAGTAAAACCGATACAACTATAATGAAAAACAAATCTACATTATACTCAGTATTGTCAGTACTCCTCTCTCCATAGTTGATAAAACAAGTTCACAGAAAAAGCAATATGGCAGATATGAACATTCTCAACCAACTTGACCTGTTTGATACCTGAGAAGGCTCCATGGAAAAGGTCTTATTTTTCTCAAGCACACGCGGAACATTCACCAAGATACTCCAGGCTATGAAGTAAGTCTTTTACACTGATGCATATAGTTTGGGAATCACTGGATAAGCTCATGAAAGTTTCCAAAAAGTTCTGCAGTAAAATAAAACACACTAATAACAACAACCAACCCCAAAACCAAACCTGTTCTCCTTTGTTTAATGTAGTTCAGGACCTTGCCCTTCACCCCCAATCTGAAAGACCTGCAGAAAATGATGTGCCCACTGCCAGAAACCAAAGAGCCTGGAGGAATTAGAAATTAGGCAAGCCAAGGTCAAATTTCAGTCACTGAGTAGCCCGACATTGNACACACTAATAACAACAACCAACCCCAAAACCAAACCTGTTCTCCTTTGTTTAATGTAGTTCAGGACCTTGCCCTTCACCCCCAATCTGAAAGACCTGCAGAAAATGATGTGCCCACTGCCAGAAACCAAAGAGCCTGGAGGAATTAGAAATTAGGCAAGCCAAGGTCAAATTTCAGTCACTGAGTAGCCCGACATTGGATGTCAGCATTTCCCCAACGCAAATAATGACGCTCCTTGCTGTGAGAAATCCCAGGGAAACGCCTTATATGTGTCTCGTGCTGAACACAGCTGGGAAGTTAATTTTCCTCCCTGGGGACAGATGGACCGTCCCCTTGTTCTTCAGCAACGCATGCCAGCCCTCCATGTGTCTTCCAAAAGAAAAGTGGTCTAGGGATCTGCTCTGAGAGAGGTGGACATCTATCTTCTGTCTCAAGTAGATGTTTGAAAGCCACTTAAAAATATATATATATATATATAGTTTATCTGGGGCTTCCCTGGTGGCTCAGACAGTAACAAATCTGTCTAAAATGTAAGCGACCGGGGTTCTATTCCTGGGTTGGAAGATCCCCTGGAGAAGGGAATGGCAACCCACTCCAATATTCCTGCCTGGAAAATCCCATGGACAGAGAGGAGCCTGGTGGGCTAGAGTCCACGGGGTTGCACAGAGCGGGACACGACTGTGTGACTAACACTTTCCCTGTCCCTGTGCTGTGCAGCAAGTCCTTATCGGTCATCTATTTTATATGTAGTAGTGTGCATATTGGAGAAGGAAATGGCAACCCACTCCAGTGTTCTTGCCTGGAGAATCCCAGGGATGGCGGAGCCCAGTGGGCTGCCATCTGTGGGGTCGCACAGAGTTGGACACGACTGAAGCGACTTAGCAGCAGCAGCAGCAGCAGTGAGCATATGTTAATTCCTAACCCTAAATTATATCCTCCGCTCTCTCCTTTGCTCACCATAAATCTGTTTCCTGCGTCTGTAGGTCCATTCCGTTTTATAAATAAGTTTCATTTGTATCATTTTTTTAATATTCCACATAGAATGAAATCCTCTTTCTTTAAACATTCTGCTTGTTTTATTTATGGGCTACTTTGAATGAATTACATATGGTAAAGCATGCATAAGTCAGTCTGGAAATCCTGCTTGCCTCCTCTCTTGCTATATGCCTTAATAGATAAATTGGGGGAAATTTTTAGTCTCTTTATGCCCCACCTGTGCGCTGTGTGTACTGTGCTTAGTGCCCCAGAGAGGACTAAGGCAATGCTTTCTAGCTGTCCCTGTAGACACAGTGCTGCCCGGGAGAAAGTGATAGAGCTCGGCACATTCCCAGCTTTTGCTGAAACAGTTGTCCAAGAATGTTGATACCGTTAGAGGCAGAACATGTCATTCTCAAGAGCAGCCAGACAGTGGCACCAAAGGCCAGGAATGGAATCATCCAGGCCAGCGTGGTCTCTGGACCAGAAGCCTGATGAGCGAACAGAGCAGAGCCCTAAGACCTTGTTAGAAATACAAATACCAAACCCAGTGAGTGAATCAGAACCTGCCGGTGGTAGGGCCCCGGACTCTGCACTCTATCAAGCTTTCCAGGGCATTCTGATACCTGCTCAGGACACCCTGCATCCAAGCCCAGCTTAGTTTTCTCTGAAATTGGCGGGTACTACTATAGGAGTTGATTTCCACATAGGAAGAGAATTTCATTCTATGTGGAATATAAACTCCTATATAGGAGTTGATTTCATGTTTCTTTATTTCACCAAACAGCCTCTGCCTAGCCAATAAACTGCTTTCTTTTCTTTAAAAAAATTTTTTATCGAAGCACAATTGACTTACAATGTGTCAATTTCAGGTGAGCAGCAGTGATTCAGTTTCATAGAATCGTTTAGAAACGTTGCATATGTTTTTCATTATCTGCCTTCGTGGTTCTTCCCTCCTAGTGGATTTTTTTTTTACTTCTTTTTAAATTTTTTTAAATTACAAAAATATGATAACACATTTACAGGAGACCTTGAAAATACAGAACAAACTTACATATTGTTCCACTATATTACAATTTTTTATGTAGATAAATTAAGACTTTTTAAAACTGTTTATTTTAAAACGAAATAAAAAGTGACTGACTCTATGTCAGACCTGGAAGCCTGCCGCTTTAAACCTCGTCTCCAGCTTTGACACAGGGATGGGCAGGTCGCAGCTCTGTGTCTATAGGAACAGCTCCCAAGCTGGCCAGCTTCACTCTCTGTCCTCCCAGCCTGAGAACTGACTGTCCTGTCTGCAGCTTAATCTCCTTCTCTCACCTCAAGGCTTCTCACATTGATGACCCGCAGATAGCAACTTCCCTGAATCTTGGTTCTCCTCTTGGAAAAGTATCCTGTGATCAAGCCCAGGAAGCAGGATCTGCATTCCTGGGTGCTGGCCCCTCCCCACCCGGGCCCTGGCCCCTACCCACCCGGGTGCTGGCCCCCAGACCCTGCACCTCTCTCTTTCCATAGTCGCCCAGTTAGTGAATTAGAGGGAACACCCTGCTCTGACGCAGGGTCAGCCCTGGTTTCTCTTGTGAAAGCCCAGGCAGCACTCGCAGTCGCAGCCTATGGGGATATCCCACCAGCAGTGAGTGGAGGGAGGAAATGAGGTGGAGGTGATGCTGTCCGCAGAGCCTTGGAAGGAGCTCTGGCGCAGCAGCTGGAAGAGCAGGGCCTCCAGAAGAAGACAGGCTGGAACAGGCTAGTCTTGGTGACCCCACATTCTGCAGGATCTGCACAAATCACCANCCAGTTAGTGAATTAGAGGGAACACCCTGCTCTGACGCAGGGTCAGCCCTGGTTTCTCTTGTGAAAGCCCGGGCAGCACTCGCAGTCGCAGCCTACGGGGATATCCCACCAGCAGTGAGTGGAGGGAGGAAATGAGGTGGAGGTGATGCTGTCCGCAGAGCCTCGGAACGAGCTCTGGCGCAGCAGCTGGAAGAGCAGGGCCTCTAGAAGAAGACAGGCTGGAACAGGCTAGTCTTGGTGACCCCACATTCTGCAGGATCTGCACAAATCACCAAGTCTTGCCAAGCCTCAGTTTCTACATCTGCGAAACGGAGGAGCTAAAGCTGCACTTCTCACAGGCTCACTGCACGCCAAGCAGCATCTTGTAGGATGCCTAGTACCTACACGCTCCCTGCATGCCTTCCCTTCCCTGAGGAAGCAGTGAGCTTTCCGTGCCAAGAAGTATGCAAACATAGATCGCGGCCCATTTTGCCGGAGACATTTGTCAGGAGCAGAGGTGACAAGCTCAAATGCTCACGGTATGCAGCGGACTAACAGAAGTTAGTGCAGAAGCCAGATGGGCCTGTGAGAGGCGGGGAGCGCACGGCCTGTCTGTACGGGGAGCTGCTGCTCGGCTAAGTGGGCTGCTACAGGGAGAAAGAGAGGGCCCCGAGTGGCCAGCTTCCTATTTTTCGAGAGAAATTGGAAATACAGCTGTGTGTGTGAAGCCCAGTTTGACCTGTCTCCTGAGGGTTACAGAGGAGGGGCTCCACGTGAGACACAGCTGTGAGTGACAAGCTGAAGCCATCAACCTCGGAGGCCTTCCCGCTGGAACACAGAGGAGGGAAGAGCATGGTTCCCCGTCAGCAGACACGACTCTGCGTCTTGGCTCCAGCACTTTCTGAGCATGAGATCTTGTACCCCACCATGTACCCCAACACAAGCCTCCTCTTGTGTACAAGAGATTGGGGTGTTGGGTACAACACAAGCTTGTACCCCAACACAAGCCTCCTCTTCTTCATCTGTAAAATGGGGGCAGGTAATAACCCCGAATCACCAGTCTATAGTGGGGCTGAGTACAGCTGCATGTGGGAAAGGGCTTTGAGACGTTTCTGTCAATCAGTGATAACAAAGCCCGTGGGATAAAGACCACTAGGGATGCACAACCACAGCCCAGCAAGATGAGGATGGACAACTGAGGAGACTGCCCGCCGTGGGTGGGGAGCCACGGGCATCCCAGCAGGGCAGTGGCAGGGCTGCCGGGGGCTTGAGGGAAGGGGGCGCACAGGAGTGCATCGAGACAAAGCAGTGTTTGACACAGCCAAGTCACAGAAAGGCTGTGTGTGGCGGGCTCCTCTCTGAGAGGTGGGACCTCGGGTCCATTTGCTTGGAAATCATAAAGGTAAGGTCATGCGGGATGCTGTGTCTGATAATCCCTCTCTTGGGGCTCCAACTTGGGCTGGAGACAGGCCTGGTTCTGAGTCATAGCCACCTCTGACCTGGGTCCCCCTGTGTCTACCAGGACGTCCTGTTCTTGCTCAGGATTCCGAACAGCCGAGCGTCTGGCCGTCTGGGGTCCTAGGAGTCAGTTTCTTCACATCACCTCCTCAGTGGCCCTGCAGACACGCTGTGAAGAACAACATAGGCGCCCCCCCAGTGCTGCGCAGGCTCAGAAACTGTTACTGGAATCAGAGAGCCTGCCCCGAACCCCAGATCTGCCACTTCCTAGTTCTGCCACCACTATACCTCTCAGAACCTCAGTTTGGGGATGAGCAGACCCACAGCCTCTAATCTGCCATTTCAAAATCTAAGAAGAACTAAATGCCAAGAGATGGCTTGAAACTCACGTGGCTGCAAAATCTGTCTTGACCTAACTCTGCTGCTAAGTCTCGTTGGGCATGTCCGACTCTGTGCGACCCCACAGATGGCAGCCCACCAGGCTCCGCCGTCCCTGCGATTCTCCAAGCAAGAATACTGGAGTGGGTTGCCATTTCCTTTTCCAGTGCATGAAAAGTGAAAAATGAAAGTGAAGTCGCTCAGTCGTGTCTGACTCTTCGCGGCCCCATGGACTGCACCCACCAGGCTGCTCCGTCCCTGGGATTCTCCAGGCGAGAGCACTGGAGTGGGCACCACTCCTAACTCATTGGGTGGCGAAATCTGTCTGAACTGACATGAGCCTTCTTTCTATTTCTTATGGCCTCTATTGATGCTGCAAAGTGTCGGCTGTTCACACACTTCCCTGCAGAAAATACTGATGCATTAGATTATAGGGCACTCTTCCAGACCCTGCTGGAAATTTAGAAAACATTCAGTATATGCATTATCTTTTTTTGCTAAAATAGGAAAAATTTTCAATTCCAAAACCCCCAAGGCCTCGGGGTTTCAGACAAGGATTTGTGGATCACGCGGTGGCTGGGGAGTACATGTTGCAGCTATGGAAAGCTGCTCTGGGTAGAGCATGTGGCACGTGTTGGGTGAGGGAGCCAGCAGGGTCGTGGCTGCGTGTTGGTGACGCCCTCCTCCTCCTGCACCGCCCCCCACTCCCCTTCCCCTCGTTTCACCTACTTTCTTAGGGCACCTTTGGCTCTTTGTCCTCTCCCCAGCCTCGATGTCCCCTCTGGCCCTGCCAGTTCTGCAGCTATTCACGGGGTGAGACCCCTCCCAGGATTGATCAGGTATGGCCCTCTTGTCCATAAATACACCCCAGAGCCTGTCTTTCATGCACCTCAAGCCCTCGGTCAGGCCTTCCAAATTCAGAGCAAGGCCAAACCAGCTCTGCCAGACAGCTTTCTCCCTGCTTTTGTCTCCCAAAGATTGCCGCACCCCACCTCTGATGCTGAAGAACCAATTAAAAGGGAGGACCTCCCAAAGAATCCATGGTGTCACCTGTCTTTCTATCAGTCAAGAGCAGAATCCACTTGTCCAGTTCCATGGAGCTTGATGCCTGGGTTACTCAGAACACTGGGAGGCTAGAGGCTTCTCGGCAGCTCCTTGGGTCTCCTGGGGTTTCCAGGCCTCTGGAATGAGCCATTCAGAGACCCTCTGGGCTCCTTCACTCGGGTCTGGCTGCTGGAGGACACGGCCTTGCCTTCCCAGTGAGTGAAAGTGGGACGCACATCTCCCAGCCTGGGGCCAACTGCTAAGGGAGTGTCTCCACTCAGGAGGTGTGAGCGCTGATTTTCACTAAGACGGAGCCCACCCAGGCGTCACACTGGCAGTTTTCATTTCTGCTCGAGCGTGGTTTTGACCTGCTCTCTTCTAGGGAGCTGTGGCCAGCTCTCTGCTGATGCAGCCTTCCAGCCCCGTGGTCTTGAGCAGGGGAGGAGGAACTCAGGAATCGAGGCCTGAGAGCCAGAGGCTCTGAGGCAGAAGGACGCGTATCCACCAGGCAGAAGCGCCAGGTGGCAGTCTCAGTGATGGCTTGTCCCCGGATAGGCTGGAGGGCAGTCTGGACCACCAGCAACTGTGGGAACAGAGGTTAGTTAAGGTCACAGCTCAGGACACTCGGGCTGGGTCCTGGCACTCTCATAATCCCAGCAGCAGGGAGACACCATCAACCCCCTCCCCTCCTGCTTCGCTTCTCAAAGTCACAAGTCATTGGCTCAGCATAGCCCTTCCTTCATTGCCTGGTTTTGTGGATGAATCCTCCATTATGCTTCCCTTAAATACCCCCTCCACCTCTGGGCTTTCCTGAAGCCTAGCTTTCTCCTGGGACAATATCTCCTTCCCACCCTTCCCTTGGATTAATTCAACAGCTCCTCAAGGTACCAGTGCCTGTCACCTCCAGTGCCCCACCCAGGCCACTTCACCTCTGACACGTCCCTGTCAGGACTGCATACTCAGCCCCATGCATTGTCACTCAAACTGCAGCTGAAGCAGAGGATATCCCGGAGGTCTCCCTTGCATTAACACTCTGCTGGGGGACAGGGGTGAGTGAGATGCTCCCAGACCTCCCTGAAGAGCAGAAGAGAGGTCAGGCCCCAAGAGGCACCCCCATTCCCTCAGCTCCTCCCTCCACTCCAGCTGAGCAGTCATTTCTGGGTCCCAGAGGGGGCCAGGGGCAGGTTCTGGTGGGGGAGGGCATGACTTCTCTCTTTCTAGCTTACATTCAGCTCTGCCCCTTCTCCTCCTTTCCCTTTCCATGTGTCTTCCTGGAACATCCATCCTAGGGAAGGGAGACAGACAGTCAACATAATCTATAAACTGTGCCCATGGTGACAGGCACATTGGAAAAAATAAAGCAACCAGGGAGGGATAAGAAGTACTGGGGGGCGATTTTAAGCAAGGTGGCCTGGGAAGGCTTCATCACTAAGTGCAGACAGGAGGATGAGGGATGAGCATGGACTACTTTCCAGGCGGGGAGGAGAGCAGGTGCAGAGGACCTGGGGCAGGGGAGGCAGGCACTCAGAGGGCAGGCCAGCTTTGGCGAGGGCGGGGTCTGGGCCAGAGGGCAGGATGCTCGCATCTAATCATCAGGGACAGTAATTAAACAAGATGGCCTAGTTCTCACGGAGCTTCCTCGTTTTTTAAGGCAATAACCCTGGGTGCTGTCAGTGTGGAGAGAAGCACCCTCACAGTGGGAATGGAATCCACATCTTGCTTTTAGAGAGCCGTTTGGTTATACAAATTAAGGCACATAAAAATGATCTTACCGTTTGAACCAGTTATCCCACATCTGGGACTGTATCCTTGAGAGAAATCCCAAACACAGGGATCCTTATATTGCTCCCTTCAATTAGCCATGAAAAGCCAATTGGCTCCCTGGAGCCCTGGCACACTGCCCTCTGCCGAGACCCAGGCCTCTGCACTCCAGCACCCCGCTCCCTCCCCCAGTCCCCTTGCCTGGACTCCCATCTGGAACATCTGCCTTAGAGTATGACCTTGGTCTCCTCCCCCCACTGCACGCCTTGGGGCATAAACTTCCACAAGGGAGGCTGGAATTTGCTCAATCTCTGGGATCAGACAAGAAGAACGTTCCAGGTCATACCGTCTGCTACCAGATGGCATCTGAGATGTTCAAGTGAGGAAATGGCATTGGTCCACCTGTCATTTATTCATTTACAAACCCACGGACAGTCCGCTCTGTGCCAGCCAATGGCTCAGCCCCCAGCTGAGGCATTAGAGCCCAGAGGGGATAAGGACAGTCCTCATGAGGGGTGCGCACATGTGTCATGAAGAATTAGTCTGAAACTAGCTTTACAATGGGAGCTTAATTAATAGCATCTTAATTACCTGGGAAAACAACGCTCTGGTTAGTTTCTTGATGCTCAAAGCTGATCATGCTTTTAACTGAGTCAGATGATATTCCCCACAGCCTCCGGGTCCCCACATCCACGTAGGGAGAGGCCCCCACGCAACCGCAGCTATGTCTCGGCTATGAGGCCTCTTTGTCCCTGCCAGTGTCACCATCCACAGTCACAGGGCTCTGCAGGGGATTCCTGTCCCCTCCTCAGCCCACCCCGAGTCAGGACTCGCCGTGGAACCTGACCCGGTGGTCAGTGTGGCTGGAGGTACGGTCAGTCAGAGGTGTTTGGGGCCACCTGTCTGTACCCCAGGGGGGCAGCTCTTTCCACCAAGATAGAAGTTTTTCTGGAAAACCTCGCAAGACATCACCAAGAGTTTGGGGTTTGGAATCCCCAACTTAGCGGCCTAGACTTCCTTCCCTTCGGGGCCCCGTCTTATCACCTGTCTGCAGCACAGGCGCCCTAAGCTCTTCAGCTGTATTTTAAGGTCTTTGTGCTTCAACAAGAAAGGGTTGAACTACTCACTCTCACTTTCCTCCCGCACATGTCTCCCCCAGAAAGCCACTCTTTGTTCCACGGTCACGTGCCGGGTGCTGGGGACGCGGTGGGGGCGGATCTGAGAGAGTCACCGCCCGTGCTTGAGCTACACTGGCTGGACAAGAGACCCAGTGTCCAGGCTTCAGGCTGCGAGTCACCAGCCATTATTTTTCGGGTTATAAAACCAGGTTAGTGGATTATGACCAGAGTTTAACATAGAGTGGAAACAAGAGTATGCCTCGCCTTGGAGGCATTGGCACGCATCTGCATGCGTAGGTGGCACCAACCATCCCCAGATGTTTTTCTGCCTATCAGGCAACATTGTGGGCTTGGGAGACGTTAGATGGATTAAATACAGGCCAAGCTCGGGGGAAGACATGCAACCAGAGCCTGGAATCCATCTTGCAAGTGCTAGGTTCAAGGTGTGTGTACATGGACCGAGATGTTCCCTGTGGTGAGTACCCTATTTCTCAGCCTATGCTGTTGGGAAGAAAACATGGGTGGCAGGTATTGTGGCATGTCAGGACCCTGGTGTCCTGGACAGGCAGCTCTGTGTGTGTGGCAAACAGAAGCAAGAGAAACAGCAGGAAGAGGAGATGAAGTCATATACTGAGGGCCTTGAAAGTCAAGGTTATCTTTTGAACTTGGCCCTGGGAAATAGGAGTTTAAAGCAGGATGACCCATTTAACAAAAATCTACCGAGTGCCTACGATAGGGAAGATTCATGTTGTAAAAGTTGACTGTGAGAGCAATCTGGGGGCTCGGGAGCTGCTGGCAATACTGAAGAGAGAGGTATCTGCTGTGGGGCTACTGCAATAGTCCTAGCGTGAGATAATAAGGCCAGAGGCCAGAATGTCTGGAGAAGGAGGAGACAGGGGCAGCCTCTGTATCTGGTTGGCTGGCCCCCAGCGCCTGGGGGAGGATGGTGGTCGTGACTTTGCACATGTCAAGGGGAACGAGCAGGGCTTTGGAGGTCACAGAAAAATTTCCGCACTCCCCAAAAAGCATGGAAGTCACATGGTCAGATGGATAAACCCACGGGCATGAGCCAGACGGGGCCTTGTGACCTTGGCACATTACTCAAGCCCCTGCATTGCCAATTTACAAAATGGGGCTGGCCTAGAAGAACACTTAGCTCACAAGGGTGTTATGATATTGAAAGCTAATAACGGTAAAAGCCTTCTACTGTGTCTGGCACAGGGCCAGGGATCACACTAGGACTCCTTGCCGACCTCTCTTACATCCCAGATATGCCCGGAGAAGGTGCTGGCAGGCAGCCTGAGAAAGGACCAACTTCCTGCCAGTCACCAGTCAGGAAAACTGGGCTGATTTCACAATACTGCTGCCCTCTCCAGCCCCCTGTTCACAACGCAGGCCCATCCCCCCAGTGACTTGGAGCCTCAGGGCATGTAGCCTGCAAGCCTTGTGTGGCTGGCTCTCTCACCCGAGGAGGGCCCCACCATCCACACCAGAGGTCTCCAAGAGGGGAATCCATTTTCAAAGGCTTGAAGACAGATGATCTTGAAAGTGTGGCCACATTACCTGAGCACAGGCGGTTTCCCTGGTTCTCTGTAAAGATGGTCACTGCATACCCATTCAGAACAATTTGCTCCAAAGCAGGCATCGCCTTCGGGTTTTCACTGAGATTTTCTGTGTGCAGAGTGTGCTGAGTGCTGGGTGCACTCGAGCAGGCTGCGGCCCTGTGCAGCACACGCCTGCAAGGAACATCCTTGCGGGGTACTCCTCCACCTTCCCTCCATGCTGATTGCCAAGATTTCTCTGCCTTAAACCTACACGTCTCACATCTGACAATGGAAGCGACTCTGACTAGTCAATGCTCCCTTTTTGGATCAAGACAAGCCTCCAAAACCAAGAGAGATGACTGGCAGCCTTCGTTGATCTTCCTGGTTTTCTCAACAGAGCCAACTCAGAGTATAAAATACAGAGTTTCCCTTAAATATCTTTTGCCTACCTGACTGTTCAATCAGGGGAGATTTTCAATGAGGCTACATTGTCAATATGCCTTAAAGCCAGTCCGTTTCCTGGCTTTCCCCAGGATATATCTGGAGTATTTTTCAGGAACACTTAAGCTTTTCTCTAAGTGTCCCTCTATCCATTCCAGGCTCAACAGAATTTTGGCACAATGAGAAGGTCTATCCATTTTCAAAAGTGATAAGCAGTTTTATTCTTCCACTGCACAGTCATCTACTGGGGGTGTTGTGTACCAGGTGTTAAGCACAACCCAGCCACCTCAGACTCATCCCATCAGGACCCGCGCCCCGGTAGAGGAAACAGACACGGGAACACATCCTCATGATACAATACGACAGAAACAGTGATAGAAACCTAATCCTGGCCCAAGGGAAGAAGAAATCGGCTTTATTTGGAAGGTGGGACAAAGAGGCTTGATTTTGATCATGAAAGATGAGTAGAAGTCATCTAGGAAGCTAAGGAGAGGTTAGATAACAACAGCATCAGCTGGCTCCACAAGGATCTCATCCCACAAAACGAAACCCCGTGCGGCACTGTCAATGCACCCATTTTACAGATGGTGTAGGTAAGGTTTGGAGACGTTAAACAGTTTGCACAAGGTTAGCAAGTTAGGAACTTGCAGAGGAGAGATAGCTCTGTGCAGGTTTTAAATGATGGAAACTAGACCCAGAGCATTTAAGCAAATAAATGGCACCCACTTCAGTACTCTTGCCTGGAAAATCCCATGGACGTAGGAGCCCAGTAGGCTATGGGGTCTCAAAGAGTCGGACACGACTGAGTGACTTCACTTCACTTCACTTAAAGTTAGATCGGTGATGGAATAAGGAATCAAACCTAGTCATCATATTGAGACCACACAGGTAGATGAATTATAGAGGACCTTTTTATGTCAAGCTAAACAATTTGGACTCTTTCTCATTAGATGAAGATGCTATGAAGGGTTTTAATTGATGTGGCAACTTTGCCACACCCACTCTGATTTATCCCGCCCAATAACTATAACTGATAATTTCTAGTAGTGAAGAAGTAGTATCAGTTATAGTCACAATGGACCTGTCCAGAATAAAGATATATTATTTAATGAGGCTATTCTATTGAATGATGATGTTCTATTTAATCAGAACTACTATAGCTCAGGAAGAAAACAGATGAGGAGTCTAATAGATGGGGAAGAAAAGTAACAGGAAATTTACAAAAAAAGAAAATACAAATGCTCAATAAACGCATGGAAAGATGTCAATTAAAACAAGAAGGAACACCATTTTCATCTCCCATGAGACTGACAAAATGGAGAAAGAGGAGAGCAACTGTTGGCAAGGGTGCTGAGGACTGTGTCCTTGCTTCGTGGGGGTATACACTTCCACAGTCATTTTGGGGGGCAATTTGGAAATTTCTTTTCAAATCTAAAAAGCACACAGGTTGCTCATATCTACCAAGCTGTTTTACCTCTGGGTAAAGCACCTCCAATAGAAACACAAGGAGGTTCAATACAACATTGTCACATGTAAAAATTAAACA
>SJYS01022526.1:0-10411 GCA_006410695.1 Philantomba maxwellii | reverse complement strand
TCCGGGCAGCACCGGGGGCTCGCGAGGCCGTGGCGGGGCCGGGAGGCGGGGTGGCGGGGCTGGCTCTGGCCGCTCCCGTCACTGGAGGCTCAGGGACCGGGGTGGCTGGGTGAGAAGAGCTGAGAGCCCCTGAGAGTCGGAGTCGGCGTCTGGGTTTCCAGTGGTCTGTCGCCAGTGGTCAGTGTACTACTTGGACAGCGCGGTGATTAAGACGCATGCTGGGGCTCTGTTCATAAGGGAAAAGGCTGCTCTCTCTCTCCAGGCCCTTCTCAACCAGCTGAGGGCCGTCTTCGACCAGATCATTGAGCTCCAGAGCACGCAGGATGCCATCTGCAGGGCCGCGCTGGAAGAGCTGCAGAGACGCCTGCAGTTTGAGGACAAGAAGCAGCAGCGGGAAGCTGAGGTGTGGTTTGGGGGCGGCTGGCGTGTTGGTTCAGGTGGTGAGCAGTTGCCATGGAAACCGCAAGCCCGCAGGGGCTCTGCTNGAGCTCCAGAGCACGCAGGATGCCATCTGCAGGGCCGCGCTGGAAGAGCTGCAGAGACGCCTGCAGTTTGAGGACAAGAAGCAGCAGCGGGAAGCTGAGGTGTGGTTTGGGGGCGGCTGGCGTGTTGGTTCAGGTGGTGAGCAGTTGCCATGGAAACCGCAAGCCCGCAGGGGCTCTGCTGTGGCCACCTTGTGCCCTGGCGGGCCCTGAGTGAGCTGGGTGGTCACCGTCACCCAGCTTAGAAACGAATGCAGGCCAAGTGCACGGGAGACGCGGGTCTCTGGCCAGCGTCCCTCAGGGAGCGTCCAGACGCCCGCCTGCATTGGCGTCTCCGCTGGGCGGTGCCTGACTGCACCACTCACCTGGAGCGGGTAGACACAAGTGTGCACACAGGAACTGGATTTCTGCACTTTGGCTGTGTTTAGCGACCTCCCTAAAGTATTTCATTTATAACCTTGAAGTGCAAATATTGCATAAGTTTGGGTCTCTGTGGGATTTCTCGTATTGGGCATAATGTGTACAGGCTTTGGTTTTCCAAGGTGCTTGTTCTCGGAGTGGAGACAGATGGCTTTTCAGCTGACACAGTTCGGTTCTGTGTTGAGTATTTCCTTGTCTGTGTCAGTGGGGGTGTAACTTGGAAGAAACCAGCGTGTCTAGCACGTTGTCTTCCGTGTATGTGGAGACAGGTGTTTCAGGGCCGTCCCCTCGCAGTTCTGACGCACGGGTCATGGACGTGTGGCTGGGAAATCGCCCTGCTGCTGCACCCTGGGGACGAGGCCAGGACGCCCGCTCCAAAGCTGAGGTGTGCACAGGTGTGTGTGTGTGTCAGGGGGTGGGGTCAGAGAGCAAAGAGCAGGGTGGGCTCCTGCTGGAAAATTAGACTTCCAAGCATGAGACACACACAGGGATCCTGTATGTGTCCTGAACACGTGTTCACCCCATTTGCGTTGCCAGGAGCAGGGTTTGTGGCTGAGACATCAGAGCTGGCGACACCCCCAGGGCCTCCTGGGCAGGGGAGCCTGGAGGCTCATGCTCGTCACCGGCCTCCTGCCTTTGCTGACTTGCCCTGCTGGAGCCCCGTTTCCTGATTCACAAAGTGGGAGTGAGGATAAATATACTCCCCAGGGCGCCTGTTAAATGTGCTCGTGCATGTCAGCTGCTGGGCAGGAAGGCAGTGTTGGGGAAGCCAGCCGTGCTGACTCCCAGACCGCCCCGGCCTGGTGAACCTGCCCTTCCCGGGAGCCGGGAGCCCACGCTCTGGGCCAGGCCCCTCTGCAGACGGCACCCACTGTGCGCGCCAGCGCCTCGTGGAGCAGACCTGCATAGTGAGGCGGGTTGTTCGGTGTGTTGTGTGCAGACGGCAGGAGCCAGCAAAGCTGAAACCGTGCCTGAGGAGTGATCGGTGTTCAGGAGGCTGTGACCCGAGAAGCCGCCGTCAGACCTGAGGCCTGCACATGGGGGCCTGTGCGGGGGCCCGGGGACTGCTTTCTGCTCTCTCCCAGCTTCCTGGGGTACCCGCGGATGGGGTCAGGTGTCCAGGACACATACAGGATCCTTCTGTGTGTCTCGTGTTTTGAAGTCTTGTTTTCCAGCAGGAGCCCACCCCTCTCTTTGCTCTCTGACCCCCACCCCCTGACACACACACCTGTACACACGTGTGTATACTATTGTCTTGGAGCGGGCGTCCCGGACTCTCCCCCATGGTGTAGCAGCAGGGTGATTTCCCGGCTGCGTGTCCTTGACCGCACGCGTCAGAACCGCGAGGAGACGGCCCTGAAACAGCTCCCCCACCCGCGTCTACCCCAGCCCACGTGCATCTTCGTTCGGAGTCTGACCTCTGGTTCTCCTGACTCAGGGCCAGTGGGGCGTGACGGCAGCAGAGGAGGAGCACGAGAGCCAGAGGGTCCGGGAGTTCCGGGAGTCCATCCCGAAGATGTGCTCCCAGCTGCGCATTCTGACCCATTTCTACCAGGTGCGTGTCCAGACCTCGCACCGTCCCCCGCAAGGAACGCGTGCTGTCGAGGGGCGGACAGGCCTCACTCGGTCACTGCGGCCTCGTCTCTGCGGCTCAGGCGGGTCGGGACTCCCAGACGCGCCCCCCGAGTGGAGGGTGGTCTGTGGTGTGAGCGGGGGCCCCTCTAGTGACTCAGCCCTTGCCCTGGGCCCTGAGGCCGGGGCTCCCAGCGCGCGTTTGCTCCTTAGGCTCTCGAGTGTCTCCTGCCGGGCTCCCTGACTGTGCTTTCTGGTCCCGTGGAAGGTGAGCAGGCTTTCCTGCTCGGAACTAAGACAGCTGCCCTTTCCGTGCTTGCTTCGCTGTCTCACTGACTCTTTAGAGCTTCAGGGCCAGGAGGAAAATCTGTTGGCTAGTCCTCTGCTGTTGTGAATTTCATCGACGGTGTGACCCCTGGTCCCGGGACCCTGCCAGGGTGGGAGCTGCTGGAAACGCCCACGGGGCTCCACGGCGGGGGCTCCTTCGGCGCCTGAGCGAGCGCCTCCCCCTCTGTCTCCGCAGGGCGTGGTGCAGCAGTTCTTGGTGCTGCTGACGACCAGCCCCGACGAGAGCCTGCGCTTCCTGAGCTTCAGGCTGGACTTCAACGAGCACTACCGGGCGCGGGAGCCGAGGCTGCGCGTGTCCCTGGGCGCCCGGGGCCGGCGCAGCTCCCACACCTGAGGCCCAGCGCGGGGGCCGCCACGGAAACGTGCCCGGGGCCTCCGGGACGGCCGGCTCGGCCAGAGGCAGGGCGTGCTTCTAGACAGCGGAGCTGACCGTGTTTGTGGCGTCACTAAGTTAAACAGGCTGGCTTGCACTATCCGAATTTATTTTTTAAAGTCTTCATATGTAAAAGATACCATACTTTGAGGCTTCTTAAGCCCTCCACAATATAATTTATATTTGTCACTTTTTAAAAGATCACACTTTCTTTTAGAGAAAATTAAGGCGATGGATATTCATCAGTTAAGATGGTAATGTCATTGCTATTTTTTTAACATCCTCTTTAGAGGCAATTCTTGTTAATATAACCAAATTAAATTGAAATTTAATGTCCCTACTAAGGAAATATAGAGAGCATTTTATTTTGGTTTTTAGTGTTGTAAAATACTAANTAAGATGGTAATGTCATTGCTATTTTTTTAACATCCTCTTTAGAGGCAATTCTTGTTAATATAACCAAATTAAATTGAAATTTAATGTCCCTACTAAGGAAATATAGAGAGCATTTTATTTTGGTTTTTAGTGTTGTAAAATACTAACCTCTCTAAGGGCCTTTCTATCAGTGTGTTTACACGTTTATTCCTTTTTTCTCTTCTTTCAAAGCTTGCATTTTTGTATCTCATTTACTCCCAGATACCTTGGGAAACAGTGTAGAAAAGGGCAGAGTCCTGATGCCTCAGCTCTCTGAACCATCAGCTGAAGCACCGTGTAAATATGGATGCCCGGGAAGTTAACGAAATACTTTATTTTCAGGATTCTGATAAGCGTTGGAAAGAAATTGTCTTGAATAATGAAGATTTCCTTTTTCCTTGCCTATTTTTTCATTGTAAATATTTATATACTGCTGCCCAGATGTTGGGGGGACATTTTTTGTAAAAATGTCATATCAAGTCACATAAATCCGCCTTTATTATGTTGCGTAAGTGAAAACTTAGACAATTAAAAGCAATTATCTTTCAGGCGTGTTGGTTCTTTCTCGACTCGTCTGTGAGGACAGTTCAGTCTCCGGGCTTCAGGGCCGGCTGTCAGCAGGGTTTGTGCTTCAGCACGTGAACCACAGTCTGTGAAGCCAGGAAGCAAACCGCCTGCGCCCCTCGGGCTCGGGTGAGCGAGGGCCCCCACGCCGGGGTGGGGTGAGGGGAGCTGGGTGTTCTGACATCCACGCTGGCTCCTCTGGGGCAGGGTCCTGCAGGACCCTGCAGGTCTGCCCAGAGGCAGACCCAGGCGAGGGCCAGAGCTCCCTAGGATACACGTTTACCTTCAGTTTAGAAATTGGTGTGGCAGAGCTGGGAAGCAGGTTCTCCAGCGCACTGCTCCCCGGAGGGCCTGCAGCGCTGCAGATGGACTGCCCAGCTCGCGGGGCTTGGAGCCTGCCTCTGCTCTGTCCCGAGCGTCTCCCAGAGATGAGTCCTTGGCAGAAAGCACGCTCGCATGCCGCTCTGCATCTAGAGAGCTGTCAGCCAGTCAGGCCGGCCTGTGGGCTGAGGAGGAGCCGCCAGGGCCGCGGGGCGGGGGCCAGTGGAGGCTCTCACACCTCAGGCCGGGCTGTGGGTATGGGCCCCGAGGGTCAGGCAGCCTGTCACCCAGCAGGGTCTCACCTAAAAGAGCTGGCGTTGAGTGGGGGCTCCACCTGGGGCGGGAGAGGGGAGAGCCCCAGTGAGTGAGCTGTCTGGAGGCAGGAGCCCCCATGGTCCCGGGAGGTCACCGCTTCCACCAGAAAGTGGTCACTGCTCTCAGCTTCCGNCCTAAAAGAGCTGGCGTTGAGTGGGGGCTCCACCTGGGGCGGGAGAGGGGAGAGCCCCAGTGAGTGAGCTGTCTGGAGGCAGGAGCCCCCATGGTCCCGGGAGGTCACCGCTTCCACCAGAAAGTGGTCACTGCTCTCAGCTTCCGGGTGGCCGCGGGGGAGCCTGCATGGGGCCAGGGCACAGTCCTTGGCCGGGGGCCCTGGGCTCAGTGGACAGGAGCCCCCACCCGCCGCCACCCAGGGAGGCCAGCTGCGGAGGCCGAAGCCCCCAGGCTGGGCTCCTGCTGGACGACTGGCTGCTCGTCCTGGGGGGCGAGTGGCCTGTCCTCCGGACCTGGTCCCCAGCAGACTCCATTGTGGGCGACCCCCTGTCTCTGGGGAGGGCGTGTCCTCCAGACTGGACTCGGACAGGAGGGCACCACCCATGGGCAACCCCCCTCGCAGGGAAAAGAGTCTTGGGCCGAATAGCCACGGTCACACTCGGACTGGGCCTCAGGGTGCCAGGTCCGCATGAGGGCGAGGGGCGGAAACCACGGCGGCCACAGGGCAGGGGGGTGGTCGCCCTGGGGGCGTCTCCACTGCTGTGTGCTCTGGGGGGACCCAGGTGCAGCAGGTGCCGTGCCGGGGTCACCTGACGCCGCGCCCCGGGCCTCGGGGTCAGACCCCCCGCCTGCTTGGAGAGGGCACCGCGGAGGGGTGCACCGCTGCAACCTCCTCATGCCTCGCCCCGCCCTGTGGACTCGGGGAGCAGGGGCGTGAGCCCCCAGAGAATTGAGTCAAATGGTATGGAAATCCGACCGAGTGATTATGGATATTGTTCTGAGGTCCTGTTTCCAGGTGTCTCTTCAGGAAGAGAAATGTATTTCTCTGCCTTTCTTCCAGTTTAAGATTTTAATAAAAATGCGAGGAGGGAAAGTCGCATAGCAACTTGCCTGGAGCCCAGCTTCGTGCTGCTGAAAGCAGCTTCCACCTGGTGTCCTCCCAGGGGTTCACCAGCTCCACCACTAACTTCCCCCTGGCCCCCACCCCCGAGGGTCCCCGGAGGGCGCGACGGCCTGTGTCTGCCTCTCGGGGATGCTGGCCAGCCGCCTCTGTCAGGCCTCCCCTCCCCACCGGAGTGCAGACCAGGCTGGCGGGGGACCCGCCTGCTCCAGGCATCCCCTGCGGCCGTCACGGCTTCCGTGTTACCCGGGTATCTGGAGACGCCCCTGCGGGCACAGGGCTGGTCCCACGGGTGGTTCGTTACCCCACGGGGGCCGGGCCTGGCCCCTGCCCGCTCCTCTCTGGACAACTGCACCCCTGCGACCCAGGCCTTCTGGACCTGGTCTGGCAGGTGTGGGCAGCCAGTGCCCACCTCTCGCCCTCCTCTGGCACCGAGTCTCGCTTGGGTGAAAATTGGACAAGAGTTCCCATGGAGGCCCTGGACCTCCCGGGCACGCCGGGCTGCCGGTGGTGGCCCCGAGGCCCTCGCGTCTCCATCCCCCGCTGCTGGCCGCCACGCAGACCCTGCTTCCTCCCGGGTCAGGCTTCCTGTGGGGGGGACGATGTCCGCGTGTTGACCAAGGCTGGAGCAGTAGAGGTAAGGATCAAATTAGCAAATGGCAAGCTGTCCCGTTCCAGGCTGTCCTGCCTTCTTCCCCGGCCGCCCTCCCTTAGAGGTTCCTCTTGTCCTCTCTCTAGCTCAACAAAGACGGTGCAGCTGCCCTGCTGACTGCAGCAGAGGTCTCGGCAGACACGTTGGCTTAGCCCGGAGAGGCCGACTCAGCTGCACACAGCGCCTTTTCAGCAGAATGGGGTCCGACGGAAAGACGTCCGTGGAAGGTTCGCAGACAGGAGGAGCACAGCGAAGCACCCTGGCCAGCCGTGGCGGGGGGAGCGGGGGTCAGACGGAGGTGCTGCTGCCCAGATCCTCTCGCAGCCCTGACCGGGTTCCTCCGTGTTCACGCTCGTTTCATAAAACCTGCACGGAGCCCCACTTTGCGTTTCCCCAGCCTGGCAAACGTGGCGATGCAACAGCATTGTGTGTGTGTGTGTGAATGTATGTGTGTGTGTGTGTGCATGCATGCGTGTGTGTGCGTGCGTGCATGTGTGTGTGTGAATGCGTGAGTGTGCATGTGTGAATGTGTGTATGAATGTGCATGTGTGTGTGTGCACGCGTATGCGTGTCGCACATGTGTGTGCACTTTGTTGCCGGAGGAGGGAGGTGGCAGGGCTGACGCTCAGGCCTTCAGACTGGCTCTTCATGGACAGGATCTTCGAGGGTCGCAAGCCTTGCCCTGTAGCAGAGGCCGGTCTCCATGCTCTTCTCAGATGTATTTGTTTGTTTGTTTCTTTACACAAACCCTCACCTTCTAGCTTAACATTAAAAGGGACTGCTTAAGGTCACAGAACAGAACTCTGTTCTGCGGAGCGGTTACCAGCGTGACGTATGTACACACATACGCTGTTTATTGCCAAGGGTGGGTGTGTGCTCATGCAGTCTGGGTGCCCCTCTCGGGAGCTCCCTGGAAGCGCACAGCCCCGGACCGCTCTCCAAGACGCCTCTGGGACTTTCTGTTCCTCTGCCGCTTACTGGAGAGAGTTTCCTGTGTGGAGAGAGATTTCCTTGAGAAATTCTAGGACTTCCACCTCCGCCCTGAGCCTCCCGTGGGATCCCAGCGGCTCGACAGGCAATGCCCTGGTCTGCGGGCAGCGAGGGGAAGGGCTGCGAGGCTACGCGTCCCCCTCAGCCCCGTAATCTCTGGAAAGAGGCTCGGTCTCGCTCAGTTCAGCCAAGGAGGGTGGGGAGCCCGCAGGTGGCTGGTGACCCCGGGACTGTGGGCTCTGGTTGGGGCTCGCAGGGTCCCCCTGAGATGGAGGCTCCTCTCCAGAGCTGCTCACGGCTCCCGTGGGCCCTCCGGGCGGGCTCAGTGCCTCCCTTCTCCCCAGGGGGACCACCCCTCTCGTCACCACACCGTTGTTCACTTTACCTGAAGATTTTCCGATATTTTGAAGGATCATGTCCAGAACCGATTGTTTCAATTGTTGGTCAGTTTTGGGGTGCTTCTTTCCTGGGGGAAAAATTAATAGAACAGTCAAGCCTTTTGAAAGTTAAGGCAAGATTCCAGACGTCTTTTCAACGTTAGAAAACCATGAGCTCCAAGACAGCAGCACCTCCCGGAGCCCGTGGCGTGGCCTGTGGCCTCGGGCAGGGCCGTGGGTACACCCTTCCTTCCAGGCAGCTATCGCCAGTGAGTGCAGGTGGGAAAACTCAGTGCATTGTAGCAAACTGAATCCAAGATGTATAGAAATGAAACTGTCGTGACCAGCTGGGTTTATTCTGGGAATACAAGGCTGGTTCAACTCTCAAAAATCAATTTCGTGTAACTCATCGTATGAAGAGCATTAAAAAAACAAAACAGTTGATCATTTCCAAAGATCAGCGATTGGTGGATGAGGACTTGTGGGCTGTAAGTTATTGTGTTAAAAGCAGTGACCGCTGCTTTTCTTGCCTCTTTTCTCTTGTGAGAGTGGATCAGCACCTATTCTAATGAATGCAGTTTTGCTGATGAGACGCTCCCCCAGGCTGTGCGTCGTCCCTGGCTGCTGCTGTGCCAGGATAGTAAGCAGAGAGCGGGAGCCTCGTTGCCGCCAGAGGCTGAATTCTGCACCGTCTGGCTTTTCACCAAAAAAGTCCACTGTGCCTACAGCAGGCGCCGAAACAGACTTGGCCGAAACTCAGCACCCATTCACCATCAAAGCGCTCAGTAAACTAGGAGCAGAGGGGAACTTCTTCAGCCTGATGAAAGGACTCTCTTAAAAATGCCCACAACTAGCATCTTTAGGAAAAGCATCCTTAATGTTTTCACTCTAAGTTAGGAAAGAATGTCCATCCTAACCACTCCTATTTAACATTCAGCACTGTCTTGGAGCTGGGGTAATAAGGCAAAAACATAAATAGAAGATATATATGTATGTATATGTATATAAATAAAACTGTTCGCAGACGATATGATTATAAAGAAAATCCTGATGNATGTCCATCCTAACCACTCCTATTTAACATTCAGCACTGTCTTGGAGCTGGGGTAATAAGGCAAAAACATAAATAGAAGATATATATGTATGTATATGTATATAAATAAAACTGTTCGCAGACGATATGATTATAAAGAAAATCCTGATGGTTCTGCAGGCAGTTTCCTGAAACTGAAGGGCGGGTCGCCCAAGCTGATGGTTACAGGATCAATGTAAAACAATCACGTTTCCATACGCTAAAAACAGACAACTGGGAATGAGAAGTACCATTTGTAACAACACCAAGAATTAGTACGTGTGTGTATAAATATGATCAAATATATGCGGTTTTAATCACTGATGAGAAGAGTCACGTGAGGCCTAAAGAAGCGAAGTCACTGCCGTTTTGAGGACTAGATATTGTCCACAAGTCTGTGGAGTTGCACAAATCCCAATCAAATCCACATCTGATTTTTTGTTTTAGAAATTAAAAAGCTGTGTCTTAAATTTTTATGAGAAGACAAAGGAACCAGAAGAGCTAAATTGATTTAGAAAATCAAGACCAAAGTAAGAGGATTTACACTACCTGATTTCAAATATTGTAAACATATAGTGGCTGATACAATGTGATATCTGAGAAAGAATAGGTCTTATGTCAATGGGATAAAAGAGAGAATCCAGAAATAGACCCACACACATGCCATTGACTGATTGACACCATCTGGCAATTCAAGAGCAAAATGTCAGCAAAAGCAACTCAACAGAGAAAGCTGAGCTTGTTCAACAAATGGTGTTGAAACAATGGAAACTTGATGTGGGAGAAAACCAACTCAAGACGCCTGTACCTTTCATAATGTGCACCATTGACTGGTCAAGGTCCCAAACGGAAACGCTGCAGCTGTACAATGTCCAGAAAAGAACACAGAAATTACTTGTGACTGTGAATTATGCAAAGATTTCGCATATTTGACACCAAAAACATGATCCAGAAAATGAAAATTTATAAATTGGACTTGATCAATATTAAGAACTAATGATCTTTGAAAAGCAATGTCATGCAAATGAAAAAGCAAACCATAGTCTGGTAGAAAATATTTTCCAATCACATATCTGATGAAGGACTTGTATCCAAAACATACAGATGCTTCTCAAAATGCAATAAGAAAAGAAACTAATAATGGACAAAATATTTGAACAGAGGTTTGATCGAAGAAGATAGGCACGTACGTGCACGCTCAGTCGTGCCCAACTCTTTGCGACCCTATGGACTGTAGCCCGCACCAGGCTCCCCTGTCCATGGGGTTCTCCAGGTAAGAACTCTGGGGTGGATTGGCATTTCCTACAGGCAAATAAACAGGACAAGATGCTCAACAGTATTGGTTACTCAGGTCAGTTCAGGTGCTCAGTCGCATCCGACTCTTTGTGACCCCATGAATCGCAGCACGCCAGGCCTCCCTGTCCATCACCAACTCC
>SJYS01022524.1:154158-180635 GCA_006410695.1 Philantomba maxwellii | reverse complement strand
ACCCCATGGACTGCAGCCTGCCAGGCTCCTCCATCCATGGGATTTTCCAGGCAAGAGTACTGGAGTGGGGTGCCATTGCCTTCTCCGATTAATATTAGGAGTACTAAATTCTAAGTATTATTGATACTAAATAGTTCAAGCACTAATACTTGTGCCTATCTTGTTGAGAAGCCTCCTCTACCCATATTAGCTTTGGATGCTGTGCACAGGAGCCATATTTAAGCAAATTCATCCAAAATATCTCATCTATCATTTCTATGTGATGTAGTTAAAGAAGGGCAGAGGTCAGATACATGATGTTTTTCTTCTACAAATTGTATAAGATACTAAATTCTGCTGTTCTTGTCTGATCATGTAGCAAGTTCACTTTAAGTACAGACTTTATAAATTTTAAATGTGAGACAGTATGTCTCCATGAATATCATTTGCAAGACTCATGTATCAAGCTGCTATTAATCCCAGTAATGGATTCTTTTTCTTCTGACATAGCTCTTCAGCTTTGCCATCTTTCTCTGACCTTCTCTAAACACAATCTAACCACTATCTTAATATGAAAATTGATTTTTTTCTCCTATAGGATGGAAGAACTTTTCTATGTAGGTTAACTCACATAAATTTCTCCCATTCAATAAAACCATGAATCTACTTCTGAGAATCTAGTAAGCATTTCATCTAGTACACTTTAAGTTTAATAACTCTGTATAAGAACATAAGCCATCACAATTATAAGAATAATAGCTTTTATTGAGTGTTTACACTATGAAAAGTTATTTTTGACTAACACAATTGGCATTTTCTAATTTTTTGAAGTGCAAAGTACAGAATATTTGGCAGAAATTTTAGTTTTTAGGGTGTGACAGTTACAGAGAGAATAAAGGTAAAGATGAGAGAAATTTAATGGAAATATTAAGCTTGAGGTTTTTGTATTTCCTTTTGAAACAACCCATAGTCCAGGTTGTATGTACACATTTCTGTTCCAAATTTCCAAATGCACATTTTAGTTGAACATGATAAAATATTAGCTAAGATTGACAAGGTACAATTAATATAAGCCTTCTGTTGTTTAAGAAAATAAAGTGAATTATTATAGGAAAAAATGTATTTATCATAAACATCAGGACTTGAAGGAATATCAGAAACCCAAGAAACACTGTCTATGTTTATGAATCTCTTCATTTCTTTATTGTTATCTTCTACAGTGCTTCTGGCTCTGTTCACAAGCTTCTACTACCTCTCCATACTCCTGTTAGAATTTACACACCTTCATTATCAAAAATTTGCCTGTTACTGTTTACACACCTTCCTTATAAAAAATTTGACTGTTACTGTTCTGGATATCAACAAAACTAAATGGTTGCCTTTTATTTCTCAGTCTCAGTTCTTCTGGGTAAGTGAGAGGAGTTTGTTACAGCTTGGATCAGTTCAGTTCCGTCGCTCAGTCATGTTCAACTCTTTGTGACCCCATGAACCGCAGCACACCAGGACTCCCTTTCCATCACCAACTCCCAGAGCCTACCCAAACCCATGTCCATTGAGTCAGTGATGCCATCCAACCATCACATCCTCTGTTGTCCCCTTCTCTTCCTGCCCTCAGTCTTTCCCAGCATCAGGGTCTTTTCCAGTGAGTCAGCACTTCGCATCAGGTAGCCAAAGTANGCCACAGTCATCAAGAGAGTATGGTACTGGCACAAAGACAGAAATATAGATCAATGGAACAAAATAGAAAGCCCAGAGATAAATCCACACACCTATGGACACCTTATCTTCGACAAAAACTATATTTCTTGAGTCAAACCCATCAACTTTCCTCTGATATGAGCCCTCTAATTGCTCAACAGTGTGAACCCTTCTGTGCTCTGAAGCCCAGTCTTTTTGCCCTACTTAGGGCTGCAGTGGTGGGTGATGGTGGGGTGTGTGTGGGGGTGTGGATCTCCAGAGGGACCACAGATGGAAGTTCCCCCCCCCCCACCCCTGCCGCCAACTGGTTCAAGAAAAGGTTGAACCCAGAAGATGAGCCTTTGTGTGGACGATGACTTCATTTGCCTTTATCTGTGTTCTAAGGACTGATGCTGAAGCTGAAACTCCAATACTTTGGCCACCTGATGCGAAGAGCTGACTCATTTGAAAAGACCCCGATGCTGGGAAAGATTGAGAGCAGGAGGAGAAGGGGATGACAGAGGATGAGATGGTTGGATGGCATCACCGACTCAATGGATATGAGTTTTGGTGGACTTTGGGAGTTGGTGATGGACAGGGAGGCCTGGTGTGCTGCAATTCATGGGGTCGCAAAGAGTCAGACATGGCTGAGTGATCGAACTGAACTGAACTGAAACTCTTCACCCACAGCTGGATGAGCTGGGGAAGGAGGTGTGGGTGGGCACGCCTCTGGGGCTGCAGGTGGAGTGAGTGAGTGATGGTGGGCAACAGAAAGTAGTCCTTTCATATTAATATTTATTCTGGAGTGTTAGAATTCTTAAGCAATACATTGNATCGAACTGAACTGAACTGAAACTCTTCACCCACAGCTGGATGAGCTGGGGAAGGAGGTGTGGGTGGGCACGCCTCTGGGGCTGCAGGTGGAGTGAGTGAGTGATGGTGGGCAACAGAAAGTAGTCCTTTCATATTAATATTTATTCTGGAGTGTTAGAATTCTTAAGCAATACATTGCCTCTCCCCAACACTTAATTTGGGGGAACTGAATAACGTACCCACCCAGATGTCTGCCATCAGAGCCCCACAGGCTGACCAAATTGCCCAAGCCGCGTTTCTTTTACCCCCATCTGGCTCTGAGGTGGACGGCCGCAGGAAGGGTTAACGGGAGAACTGGCAGGGCCCTTGCTCCAAGGCTGCACACTCAGCTTCCAGAAGCCCATCCGCCAAGCCTGGGACGATTCTTCCCAACCAGCTGCGGAAGCCAGAGGGAGAGCGAGCGTGGTGGTTGCTCCTTTAGCTGCTGGTGTCCCCAGAGCCCTGAAACCACAGTGGCAACGTGGAAAAAACTGGGCGAGGGTCTCTCTGCCTGAAACTGCTGTGGGGGGTTGGCTGATTGTCAACAGAGCTTCAGAAGCTGCCAAGAAAAAAAATCTAAACAGTTCCTTTACCATCTGCTTCTCTATTATGCTGAAGATTCAAAGGGTTGCTCCTAAAATGGCCATTCCTGGGCTTGGGAAGTCCAGCAGTGCTTAACAGAAGATCTCGTTCTTCTACTATATTAAGGGAAATGAATGTTTCTTTTGCATTTAGAAGCAGTAAGATTTGAATCTTTCCACCCAAGATTTCCCCCCAAGCCTGTTAACTAGCTGCCACTCCATCTGGTTAATGCTCCCACCATTCTTCTGGATGGTCAGACCCAAATCCTTGTTTTTTTTTTTTTTTCTTGTTTCACAGCACAGTGAGCTGCCCCCAAACCCTAGTAGCTTTGACAGTGGCTTTTTTATTTGCTCATAGCTCTGTCAGTGAGACTCAGCCTCTCTCAGTGGCTTTCCATTGCTTTCACTGGTAGTCACTGGTGCTCAGCTGAGCTGGAGGGTGAGATAGGGGCTGGGCTGATGGAGCAGCCTTACTCCATGTAGGCTCAGGGCCTCTCCCTCTGTTCGAGGCTTCTCGACATGGTCCTTTCACGCCATCTCTCCTATAAGATGTGGTGCCATCAGGTTCCCAGCAACACAAAAACAGAAGCTGCTGCCTGTGGAATGTGGGAATCTTGCTTCCCCAACCAAGGGATGAGCCCTCGTCCCCTGCATTGGACGGTGGATTCTTAACCTCAGGACTGCCAGGGAATTCACTAGCCATGCCTTTTTAAGATTAAGTCCAGGACTGGCCCAACATTTGTTACATTTATTGCTTACATCAAGTCCCCTGGCTCAGTCCAGATTCAAGAGGAAGGGACTGCATAAGGGCATGAATCCAGAGTCAAAACGTACAGGGGCCACTCACCCAGCATCCTTGAATCTACTTTCTCTCCTATTTTACAGCGAATCCATTAAGAAATTCTATTGGCCCTCCTTTTTTTTTTTTTTTTTAACATTTATTTATTTGGCTGCACTCAGTTGCTGCACGCAAGATCTTCAATCTTCGTTGCTGCGTTTGGGATCTTTTTTAAGCTGTGGCATGCGAACTCTTAATTGCAGCATGTGGGATTGAGTTTCCTGACCAGGAATTGAACTCAGGCCCCTTGCCTTGAAAGTGCAGAGATTTAGCCACTGAACCACTAAGAAAGTCCCTCCTGTTGCCGCTCCTTTAAAGTATATCTGGAAGCCAACCACTTCTCACCAGCCCACTGCAGCCATCCAGATCATCTCTGACCTGACTCATCATAGCAGGGCCCCGCACTGGCCCCCTGTGTCTGCACTTGCCCCTGAGGTACTTGTCTACCTGGCAGCCAGGTGAAATGCAGTCAGGGTGCTCCTCTTCTCAAATCCTTCCAGTACCTCTTGTCCCAGAGCCCTTAGGAGACCCGAGGCTCTGCTCCCTGTTGTTCTCCAGCATGCTGCCTGCCCTTGCTCACTCTGCTCTGACCATCCTGGCCTCCTTGCTGTTCTTGGAGCAGCTTGGACACACTCCCATCTCAGAACCACTGCGCCTGCCTTTACCTCTCCTTGGAAAACACTTTCCAGATAGATCCACATGGCTTATTTCTTCCTCAGCTCCTTCAACTCTTTGTTCAAATATTAGCTTCTCAGTGAGCACCCTCCTCACCACACTCTCCCCAGCACCCCCAGCCTGCTCCATCATTTTTCTGCATTATTTATTTGCCTTTGGCACTCACCACTTCCTAATCTACCATCTAACTGACATTTTTGTTTGGTTTAGAGGCCTCCCTCTGTGTGAAAGTAAGCTCCCTGGAAATGGGGCATCTCTGTGTCACTCATGCTATCCTTCCAGCACCTGAGACACTGCCTGGCACATAATAGGTCTTCAATAAATATTGTTAAATGGGTAAATGAAGGCTCCTCATGGTGACATGGAAGAGCCAGTATGCAGCGGTGTAGTACTCCCCTAGGAAATTAGCACAAGCTTACCTGCTTGAAACAACACAAGATTATCACCCTCAGTCCTGTAGGTCACAAGTCCCTGGCTGGTGCCTTCTCCATCTCCTGTGGGTCAAAATCAAGATGGTGGCAGGGCTGTATTCCTTGTGAGAGGTACCACGGGAAAATGTTTTTCTAGCTCTTTCAGGCTGTGGGCAGGATTCTGTTCCATGAGGCTGTAAGAATGAGATTCCCAGGTCCCTGCTGGCTGCTGGCTGGGGGTTGTTTTCAGCTTTCACTGACACTCCTTGGTTCCTGGCCCCGTTTATCTTTCTTCAAAGCCAGTAACAGCTGGCTTGAGTCCCTCTCATGCTTTGAATCCATGACTAATCTCCTTTCCAACAGGTCTCTTCTGGCTACCACGAAGAAATGTTCTCCACTTTTAAGAGCTCTTCTGATTTGATTGGGCCCAGCTGAACAAGCCAGGATAATCTCCCCATCTCAAGGTCCACACTGTAATCACATCTGCAAAGTCTCTTTTGCCATGCAAGCAACATGTTACAGGTTGTGGGGACCTGGGCGTCTTTGAGGGCCATTATCCTGCCTTTCAGTAGCGTCAGTAGTGCGGTGAACTGAGACTGGAGAACACAATCTGGCCCTGCCAGGCTAACCTCCTATGTGATCTTGAACAAGTGGCTTAGGTTCTTGGAGGTCACAATTTCCTCCTGTGCTAAACTAAAGTAGTTGAATTAAGTTAAAGATCCATAAGAGTTCAGCTTCCTTAAAAATAGTGACTCATGGTTATACAGAGTGAGGTAGGTCAGAAAGAGAAATATTGTATACTGACACACATATGTGGAATCCAGANCCTGTGCTAAACTAAAGTAGTTGAATTAAGTTAAAGATCCATAAGAGTTCAGCTTCCTTAAAAATAGTGACTCATGGTTATACAGAGTGAGGTAGGTCAGAAAGAGAAATATTGTATACTGACACACATATGTGGAATCCAGAGTGACGGTACTGATGAAATTATTTGCAGGGCAGCAATGGAGACATGGACATAGATAAAAGACGTATGGCTGTTTGGGGGGAAGGAAGGAGTGGGTGGGATGTATGGAGAGAGGAACATGGAAACATACATTACCATTTGTAGAATAGATAGCCAATGGGAATTTGCTGTATGACTCAGGGAACTCAAACGGGCTCTGTGATAAGCTAGAGGGGTGGGAGCCAGGTTCAAGAGGCAGGGGATGTAGGTGTACCTATGGATGATTCATGTTGAGGTTTGACAGAAACCAACACAATACTGTAAAGCAATTATCCTTCAATTGAAAATAAATAAATTAAAAAAAAAAACAATAGTGGCTCAGACTCTGCACTCCCAAAGCAGGGGACCTTGATTTGATCCCTGGTTGGGGAACTAGATCCCACATGCTGCAATTAAGAGTTCACACATCACAACTAAAGATCTCACATGCTGTGACTAAGACTTGGCACAGTCAAGTAAATAAATATTTTTAAAAATTGTGGACCTATGATGCCACAGTTCCTCCAGCCCCCTTCACACCTTTATATGACCTACTCTGAATACTGTGTTTTTGTGTGCTGGTTTGTTAAGCAAATGTCTAAAACTTTGGCACACCATATAGAAATAGTCTCAAATATCAATGGTCGAAGTACGTAATATAGTACTTCTGAAAACAACTTGGCAATATCTATTGAAATTGCACATGCATTTGCCCTCTAAGAGAGAAACATACTTCTGGGAATCTATCTTATTGATACACCTGTACACANAATAGTCTCAAATATCAATGGTCGAAGTACGTAATATAGTACTTCTGAAAACAACTTGGCAATATCTATTGAAATTGCACATGCATTTGCCCTCTAAGAGAGAAACATACTTCTGGGAATCTATCTTATTGATACACCTGTACACATACCACAATGACAAATGTGCAAGGAAAATTTGTTGTAGCATGTTTATAATAGCAGATTATTAGGGATCAAAAGAGCTTTTCAGGTAGTGTTAGTGGGAAAGAGTCCACCTGCCAGTGTAGGAGACAGAAGAGACAAGGGTTCAATCCCTGGGTCGGGAAAAAGCCCTTGAAATAGGAAATGGCAAACTATATTCTTGCCTGGAAAATTCCATGGGCAGAGGAGCCTGGTGGGCTACAGTCCATGGAATTGCACAAAGTTGGACACAATTAAGGGCACATATTAGCAATAACCCTCACTTATGACAAAGGTGTCAGAGGAACTATAGTTTATCCATGGAATGGAATGATGTTAAGCTGCTGAAAAGGAAGATGCATCTATCTTTTTGATGATGTGACAAGATCTTCAGAATATATTAGATGAAAAGGGCAAAGTAAAGATTGGTGTGTATAACATTCTGTCTTTGCGATAAGGATTAGGACGACTATGTACAGATATCTTCTTGTAGGCGTGCATAAATTCTGGAAGGATACATAAGGAGAAAAGATTAATAATATCTATAGGCATAACAACTCTAAGGATAGTGAATGGAGTAAATAAGGGACTGGATGAGAGAAAACATGTTAACGTTACTACTCACTTTCTACTCTCGGGAAGCCTCTTGCTCTTAGATATGTTCTTCCATCCCTTAGAGCTGGCCACCATGAGGCACTGAAGTAAGGGTTACCATCCGCGATCTGGTCTCATCTGGCTCCCCTGCCCCAATCAGACACTCTGGTCAAACCAGACTTCTTACCAGAGACAAAAGAAAGGATTCAGTGTCAGTTACCAAAATCTCTTCCGTTGCTTCAGTGTCTGGTCATGTTTTCCATGTTTTGCTTTAATTTCATTTGATTCATGTTTACAACTAAGGGGCTAGCAGCAGATGATTGATTCCCAAGACATGAAACTTTGTTATTTAAGGCAATGCTGGCTGCAAGATAGATAACCCCCCAAGTCTCAAAGTCTTAATATGTTGAAGCTTTCTCACACAGATGAAGTCCAAGTGACAGCTGTCCTCCAACAGTGATTCAGGAACTGAGGACCTTTTATCCTTTAGCTACCATGTTTCATGCATGGATAGAACAACTAGGCAGAAGATCAACATGGAAATAAAAGACTCGAATAGCGCTATATAGAGAGGACTTCCCTGGTGGCTCAGACGGTAAAGCGTCTGTCTACAATGCGGGAGACCTGGGTTCGATCCCNCATCAAGAGGCTTTTTAGTTCCTCTTCACTTTCTGCCATAAGGTTGGTGTCACCTGCATATCTGAGGTTACTGATATTTCTCCTGGCAATCCTGATTCTAGCTTGTTCTTTGTCCAGCGCAGCATTTCTCATGATGTACTCTGCATATAATTTAAATAAGCTGGGTTCAATATACAGACTTGACATACTCCTTTTCCTATTTAGAATCAGCTGATATTGACAATTTGATCTCTGGTTCCTCTGCCTTTTCTAAAATCATCTTGAACATCTGGAAGTTCACCTACATGTACTGTTGAAGCTTGGCTTTGAGAATTTTGAGCATCACTTTACTAGTGTGTGAGATGAGTGCAATTGTGCTGCAGTTTGAGCATTCTTTGACATTGCCTTTTTTGGAATTGGAATGAAAACTGATCTTTTCCAGTCCTGTTNGATCTCTGGTTCCTCTGCCTTTTCTAAAATCATCTTGAACATCTGGAAGTTCACCTACATGTACTGTTGAAGCTTGGCTTTGAGAATTTTGAGCATCACTTTACTAGTGTGTGAGATGAGTGCAATTGTGCTGCAGTTTGAGCATTCTTTGACATTGCCTTTTTTGGAATTGGAATGAAAACTGATCTTTTCCAGTCCTGTTGCCACTGCTGAATATTCCAAATTTGCTGGTATATTGAGTGCATCACTTTCACAGCATCATCTTTTAGGGTTTGAAATAACTGGAATTCTATCACCTCCACTAGCTTTGTTCATAGGATTGCTTCCTAAGGCCCACTTGACTTCACATTCCAGGATGTCTGGCTCTAGGTGAGTGATCACACCATCATAGGGGCTTCATATATAAGTTTCTCTTTACACTGGGACACATGGCATGTAAAGAAGTTCCAAGATTTAAAACTGGTTGATCATTCAAAGCCTAATGCATTTAGAAGATGAGATATTCTTAGCACTTAGATATTTCATGATAGTTTATCTAACTTTATTTGCCAGGAATGAGATGTACTTAAAATTACATTATTTCACCACTACCTCTTGTGCTTTTCTCGTTATATATTAACATATATATACACATATATATGTATATATATAACATATATATATGTTATATATATATCTGACTCTCTGCTAGCTCTGCTGTCTCAAGGACAGCAAGATCCTCCCCACACCATCAGCACCAAGATTCTAATTTCACTCTCCTTTTATCTTGAGTTATATGTTGAAGATTCAAAATCCTTGGTGGATTAACCAAACCAAGATAACATGTCTTTTTCCCTTGCCACCAAAAGATAAGTATATAATAGGTTCCTTTCAACTTCTTTCTGAAGAAAAATATTTTCCCTTTCCCAAAATCATACAAATATGAATTTTTCAAAATAAGATGATTGAGATGCTGGGCATTTTGACTTAAAAAAAGTCTATATTAAGGCTCAGAGACATATATTGCCCTCGACTTCCATAAAACTTATATTCCAAGCAGAGATGAGAAATATGGATTAATAAACTAAGACCTAATGTGCAGACCCATCTTGCTATGCAATTTACAAAAAATAGGTCAGGGAAAGTATGTATCACTTATTGTAAAATTATGAAAGAGTATAAGATTTTTGGAACCTTTAAGACTGCATAGCTAGTAGTTGTCAAAATGGAGTTTCACATCAGTTATTTTTATTCACCAGACCAGTCAACTAACCATAATTCTTCATATGGTTTCTTATGCTCTTATCTGATCTAAAAGAAAGATAATACCTGTTATAACTAAGGGATATTTTTCAATTCCTGTACTTAGCAATAGTAAATTCAGAAAAAATCTGGATAAGATTTACCAACAATTATTCTCAGGCAACAATTATTCTCACCTTTAGATATTTTCTACTTCTTAAATTGGGTACAATGTAAATCACATTTTCCCAGTTTTACTAGAGTTGAGATATTTATTGTGTGGCTGAAATTTCAATATTCAATCTTATATATTAGAAGAATATGCCAAGTGAAACAATTAGACATTTACTTAAAACTGCTGTTGACATTTCAATTTCTGGATAAAAATGTAATCTCTTATAAGGAACTGCCTGGCTTCCTATGTCCAAGAGAAATCCATTGTCACTACAAAGTCAAAACAGGTTCAAATATTTTTGTTTGTTTGTTTGTTTTCTTGTTATGTGTATTCAAACATCAGTGAATAGTCAGAGTCTTTACTATTGAAAACATTGAACCTTGCTTAAGATATTTGTCAATTTCAGGAGCTCAAGTGATTTACTAAATTGATTGGAAACGCTAACAAATATAGATACTTTATGGCTGACAATGTAAAATGAAGTTTTAAGTTCAGTTCTAATTTGCTGAAAATAACAATACTTGTACCTTTTAAATTATTGGGTTGTTGTGAAGAGAGAGGTAATTGATGAATGTGAAGCATCTAGCTTTGGCCCATAAAATAACTCTGCTGTCATGAACTCTTTCATTGAAAAGTGGACCTTAATGTCTATTACAATAATCCAAGTAAGGTATATTCCAGTGTACATTGAGACTAAGTCACTACAGTAGTACAAGATCAACTGTATCATGTTTACCCTTAATCCTAATCTGCACATGAATCACCTTATTGTGTTTTATAGCTGGAGAAACACAAGTATATTCAGACATAAACTAAAGAACATAGAAGTTAAAGCTCTATGGCTCCAAGATGACTTTGCCTACATAAAGCATCAAGATATACTATATACATTGTTTATATAAAGAGGGATATACACATTTTAGAAACAATATTTTTTTATGAAAACTTGATTTAGTACCTTTCATCCATATCAGTTTCTTATTTTATGTATTCACTTTTTTTTATTTAGGTAAATTTATACACATGATTCCCTTGTGCCTCAGCTGGTAAAGAATCTGCCTGCTAAGCAGGAGACCTGGGTTCAATCCCTGGGTTGAGAAGATCCCTTGGAGAAGGAAAAGGAACCTACTCCAGTATTCTGGCCTGGAGAATTCCATGGACTATAGAGTCCATGGGGTTGCAAAGAATCTGACAGGAGTGAATTTCACTTTCACTATACACAATAAAACGCACAGATCTCAAGTAAGCAATCTTATCTGTTTTGACAAATGCACATAGAATATAACATAAATCAGGATTTATAATTTCACTTCATTACCCAGAAACTTACTTATTGCTCCTTCCCAATCAACTGTCCCCACCAAGAGGAAACCACATCTTCTATCCCCTTTCTACCACCCTAGATTATTTATTTTGAATGTATGGCTTATTTTGTCCTATATATTGTTTTGGAGATTATTCCATGTTCTTGTGTGTTATCAGTACTTCACTATCTAATTTCTGATTATTATTATTCCATTATATGAATAAACACAATTAAATACCCTTTTGTTGGAACATACAGAATACTTTTTATTTGAGGCTCTTTTAAATAGAGATGAAAGAAACACCTTTGTACAAGAGTTTTCATAAGGAAATCATTATTTCTCTTGGACTGACAGCTAGGAACAGAAATTCTATGCCATAAGGTAGTTTCATGTTTAACTTTATAAGAAACTGCCAGAAATACATACTTCCAATTTGGTTGCACCATTTTATACTTTTATTGTGAACATTTGATCTTCTAATTTGGCCATTTGAACGCACTATCTTTGATGATTGATTCCAATTTGCATTCACCTATCAACTATAAGTGCTGAGAAATTTTTCCTGAATTTTGAGAGGAGCTACTCCATGTTCAAGGTCAGGAGGGGCGGCTGTGAGGAGATACTCCTCTTCCAAGGTAAGGAGAAGCAGCTGCGCTTTGCTGAAGCAGCCATGAAGAGATACCCCATGTCCAAGGGAAGAGAAACCCAAGTAAGATGGTAGGTGACAGGGCAGAGACACTGAAACCATAATCACAGAAAACTAGCCAATCTGATCACATGGACCACAGTCTTGTCTAACTCAATNGTTTAACTTTATAAGAAACTGCCAGAAATACATACTTCCAATTTGGTTGCACCATTTTATACTTTTATTGCCAACATTTGATCTTATAATTTGGCCATTTGAATGCATTATCTTTGATGATTGATTCCAATTTGCATTCACCTATCAACTATAAGTGCTGAGAAAATTTTCCTGAATTTTGAGAAGAGCTACTCCATGTTCAAGGTCAGGAGGGGGGGGCTGTGTGGAGATACTCCTCATCCAAGGTAAGGAGAAGCAGCTGCGCTTTACTGAAGCAGCCATGAAGAGATACCTCATGTCCAAGGGAAGAGAAACCCAAGTAAGATGGTAGCTGTTACCAGAGGGCATCACAGGGCAGAGACACTGAAATCATAATCACAGAAAACTAGCCAATCTGATCACATGGACCACAGTCTTGTCTAACTCAATGAAACTAAGCCATGCTGCGTGGGGCCACCTGAGATGGACGATCATGGTGGAGAGGTCTGCAAGAATGTGGTCNCAGAGGGCATCACAGGGCAGAGACACTGAAATCATAATCACAGAAAACTAGCCAATCTGATCACATGGACCACAGTCTTGTCTAACTCAATGAAACTAAGCCATGCTGCGTGGGGCCACCTGAGATGGACGATCATGGTGGAGAGGTCTGCAAGAATGTGGTCCACTGGAGAAGGGAATGGCAAACCACTTCAGTATTCTTGCCTTGAGAACCCCATGAACAGTATGAAAAGGAAAAATGATAGGATACTGAAAGAGGAACTCCACAGGTCAGTAGGTGCCCAATATGTTACTGGAGATCAGTGGAGAAATAACTCCAGAAAGAATGAAGTGATGAGGCCAAAGCAAAAACAATACCCAGTTGTGGATGTGACTGGCGACAGGAGCAAGGTCTGATGCTGTAAAGAGCAATATTGCATAGGAACCTGGAATATTAGCTTTATGAATCAACACAAATTGGAAGTGGTCAAACAGGTGATGTCAAGAGTGAACGTCAACATTCTAGGAATCAATGAACTAAAATGGACTGGAATGGTTGAATTTAACTCAGATGACCATTATATCTACTACTGCGGGCAGGANGGGAGTTGGTGATGGACAGGGAGGCCTGGCGTGCTGCGATTCACGGGGTCGCAAAGAGTCGGACACGACCAAGCGACTGAACTGAACTGAAAAGCCTGCCTTAAACCACTCAACATATATATCTAAGCCTCTATCTGTATCTGCCTTTGACTGGTCTCTTTTAAATTCCCACTAAGACATGGTCAAGGTGGTGTTTTCCCTTGGTAGTAAGTACTAAACAGCCTTGCTTGACCGGCGGAGCACTGCCGTGGGCTTCTGGGGGACTTAGCAGTTGGCAAACCATGCAGGTTTCAATCGTATTTGTAGAGTCAGAAGTGTTGACTTGGCAGTTTTGTTCTGTTGGCCCCTTTTCCGATTCATTTATTCATTCATTCAATTTTCTTTTTGAGTTCTGTGTACCAGGAGGAAGTAGGAGGTTTGGTTCTAATGTCGTAAAATAATGAAGAGAGACACTCACCCACTAATCCCACAAATATAAATGACTATAAACCATGCTAAGTTCTGTGAAGGAAGGCTGCGTGGTTCCAAGGAAGTGGTTAATGGCCATCTATGAGAAACCTGCAAAAGATTAGGCCCCAGTGGCTGAGATAGCAGGGATGAGTAAGAGGTAAGAGGCTGAAAATGGAAAAGGAAAACCTTGCAGGTTTAAGGATAAATTCATCCCTATCAGGCTAGGAATTCACTAGCATTTTCTTCAGGTCCTGTACCTTCAGGATCAGACAACTCTTTAGTTTCTTAGTGAAAAAGAAAGCCAATGTTTCAAATAAAAGAGAACCCAAGAGAAGAGACAACACATCTGTTTTCTAGTATTCTTTGGGTATAAAAGTAAAATAAAGTAAAAATAAAATGTAAAAAAAAAAAAAAAAAAGTACATATTTCAAATATTGGGCTGAAGTTTCCATACTGCGTTGGTACAAAAACACTTGGAATTTTCTACTTCATTAGAAGATCAGTGAGATCAGTGTTAATGTCCACATTTTAAAGATGAGGTGTCGTGTGCACATAGTAGGTTGTTTTCATCACCATTCACTGCGTAACTAAGCACTCCAGACTTAGCTGTTTAAACATTATGTTACTGTTCACAATTCTGTGGGCTCAGCTTTTAGTTCTTTTGTTTCACATGATAATGGCTGAGACAACAGGATAACTGGAAGGTCCAAAGTGGCCTTGTCTGGAGCTCCCTGGTGGTGCAGTGGCTAAGACTCCACACCCCCAATGCAGGGGGCCTGGGTTCAATCCCTGGCCAAGGAACTAGATCCCACTTGCCACGACTAAAGATCCCACACGCCACAACTGAGACCCAGTGCAGCCAAATAAATAAAAATAAATATTTTAAAAGTGGCCTCATTCACGTAGCTATGAATCACGTAGTTGACACAGGTCGCTGGCTGGTCACTTCACTGAATCTCTCTCACATGGCCTTCTCCCATGGGGCTTTGCTGTGCTTCCTCCCAGTAGGACAGCAGGGCTCCATAAGGAATGTTCTAAGAGGAAGAAAACGGAGGCTTCCGATCCTTTGAGGCCCGGACTGAGATGTCCCGTGACTTGAACTGTGCTGCTTTCCATTGCTCGAAGCGTTGACTGAGTTAGTTACGATTCAAAGGGGAGAGGAACGAAACAAACACGCACAGTCAGAGAGGGAAGGCTCGCAGCCCTGTTTGGAGACCATCCCTTACAGAAGTGCTCACCAGGCATTTGTGGAATTAATAGACAAATGGCATACCCACGGCCCACAGCTGGTCAGAGCAGGATGGAAGCAGAGGAGGCAGGCGGGTCTCTTGGTCTTTGTCTGCGGTGCTGAGGATCAGCGGAGGGCTGAGGACACAGGGGCTCGAGCCCGATTCAAACGGGCTCTGCCACTATTTCACCTTGAGAGAGCCCCAGCGCCTCTCTGCAGCTCAGTTGCTCCATTGAAATAGATAGTTCCTACCTCAGAGGGCTGTTATGAGGATTAAACTATTTAATATGTATAAAGTGTTTTTATTCTAAGAGTTAAAGTATACTTTCATATACTAAGAGCTATGCTAAGTATTAGCTGTGACCATTCTGGGTTTCCCAGGTCGCACAGTGGTAGAGAATCTGCTTGCCAGTGCAGGAGACGTGGGTTCAGTCCCTGGGTTTGGAAGATCCCCTGGAAAAGGAAATGGCAACCCACTCCAGTNTGGGTTTCCCAGGTCGCACAGTGGTAGAGAATCTGCTTGCCAGTGCAGGAGACGTGGGTTCAGTCCCTGGGTTTGGAAGATCCCCTGGAAAAGGAAATGGCAACCCACTCCAGTGTTCGTGTCTGGAAAATTTCATGGACGGCAGAGCCTGGTGGGTTACAGCTCATGGGGTCTCCAAGAGTCTGACATGACTGAGCGACTGAACACTCACACTCACGTGACCATCCTACCAGTTTGGTCGTGGTACTGAAACAGCAGGGAAGGGGGCGGGACACAGCCGTTACAGGAGTGAATGGCCACAGCAAATGACGAGCTGGTTAGAGCTCGCTAGGTCCAAGCTAGGTGACGCACCCATGGAAACCATGACAGGTTCCACACCAACCATCAGAGAGCAAAAAGCGGGCAGAGACCCAGTTCCTGGAAACCCCCACCCCTTTCCCAAAACAGTTGGCATAATCATCCTATTCACTAGCCTATGAAATTACCCGGCCCATAAAAACTAACCACGCCATGTATCGGAGCCACTCTTGCCTTCCAAGATGGCCCACATGTCACACTGTGGAGTGTGTTTCTCTCTGAATAAATCCACTTTTTACCTATCACTTTGTCTCTCACTGAGTTTTTTCTGCGATTAGACATCAAGAACCTGGGCTTCATTAACTCCTGACACCAGGTGTGTGATCTCAGTTAAAAGACTGTGGATTCGAGTCACAGTATGGTTTCAGTACCTCTGATGGTGCCCATACTTCCTGCCCTCACAGTAGGCATCTGGCTCTTCCCCTGGGACAGAAGTATAACATAGCAGGGGGCTGGTTCTTGGGGTGTGTACCACTTACTTGACTTCCAGCAAACATTTCTTGAACCTTCTCAAAATAGGATGTACCAGATGTATCTCCCGGAGAAGGCAATGGCACCCCACTCCAGTACTCTTGCCTGGAAAATTCCATGGATGGAGAAGCCTGGAAGGCTGCAGTCTATGGGGTTGCTGAGGGTTGGACACGACTGAGTGACTTCACTTTCACTTTTCACTTTCATGCACTAGAGAAGGAAATGGCAACCCACTCCAGTGTTCTTGCCTGGAGAATTCCAGGGACGGGGGAACCTNGGAGGAGCCTGGAAGGCTGCAGTCTATGGGGTTGCTGAGGGTTGGACACGACTGAGTGACTTCACTTTCACTTTTCACTTTCATGCACTAGAGAAGGAAATGGCAACCCACTCCAGTGTTCTTGCCTGGAGAATTCCAGGGACGGGGGAACCTGGTGGGCTGCCGTCTATGGGGTTGTACAGAGTCAGACACAACTGAGGTGACTTAGCAGCGGCAGCAGACGTATCTCCCATGAAAAGAACATTTAGATTTTTGAGGCAGAGCATCTAGGGAATATATATAATTGGTGTTAAAATAATTTACTCTTACTAAAAAGCAGTAAGATCCCATTCATGGCAATTTAAAATTTTTTAGATAATTTGATTAAGAGCACACACAAAACTTTTATGATAATCTTGCTGCAGGAAAGGAACTATATCCAGGTGCCCAGCCAAATTCAAGGATTTATGCTTAATGGAGAGATTTTATAAGAAAAGAAATGGTTAGATAATCATTTTGATGATTTATACAAAAAGAAAAGGAAAGGTCTTGCTAAAGATCTTTACTGACCCAACAGTTGAGAGTCAAACTGGAGGGATAAGTTTCTTAATTCCATCAGAATCCATCAGAAACTTGCTTATGTAATTTATCAGGATCTGGGCTTCCGTAGTGGTCCAGGGGTTAAGAATCCCCTGCAGGGCTTCTCTTGTGGCTCAACAGTAGAGAATCTGCCTGCCAATGCAGGAGACATGGGTTCGATCCCTGGTCCAGGAAGATCCCACACGCCGCAGAGCAACTAAGCCTGTGTGCCAAAACCACTGAGCCTGCGTTCCAGAGCTGGGGAACCACACTACTGAGCCCAGGAACTGCAGCTACTGAAGCCTGTGTGCCCTAGAGCCCCAGCTCTGAAACAAGAGAAGCAACCGCAATGGGAAGTCCAAGCATTGCAACTAGAGAGTAGCCCCCCTCGCTGTGAATAGAGAAAAAAACCCTGGCAGCAACACAGACTCAGCACAGCTGAAATAAATTAATTAATTAATTTTAAAAAAAGAATCCACCTCCAAATGCAGGGGACACCGGTTGGATCCCTGGTCCGGGGAGATCCCACACATCCAGGGGGCAACTAAACCTGAGCAATGCAAATACTGAAGCCTGTGCTCCACAACAAGAGAAGCTATCATAATGAGAAGCCCACGCACCCCATCGAAGAGCAGCCCCTGCTCATCACAGCTAGAGGAAGCCCTCTCATAGCAACAAGGACCCAGTGAAGCAAGAAGTGAATCAAAGAATTAATAAAGTCTAAAAAAGAATTTATCACAAATGCCAATTTCTTCCTATGAGAAGTTGTGCATATAATAACCCTCAAAAAAATTTCCGTTCCAGATAAGATTTGGGATAATTTTTATTTTAAATACAAATGCACTAAAAATGATGGAGGGGGAAAAAATGTCATGAATATTTCTCAGTGATGGGATTGTAAGGAAATTTAACTTTGTGTTTTTAAAATTTTCTAGTATATCAGTGCATTACTTTTGGAGTTCCTTTAATAAGAAAGAGATGCTTTCCCACTATCATTTAAACAAGGAATTCCATTTCTTCATTGTAAAATGTTTGATTATGAAGAATGAAGTAAGAAGTATGAAAGTGTGGTCTGGGAGTCTGTGGAGGACAAGCTATGTCTTCTCAACAGCAGTGAGCTGAAGAGTGAAGTGAGGTTAATAAAGGGAGACAATTCTTTGGGAGGAAAAGATGCCAGAGAAAAAGGTGAATAGTGCCATGGCCCCTGGGTAAGGGTGAGTGCTGATTTGGTCTTAGTAATTCTCCTACATCTTTTGTGCCTACAATAACCAAAGATGGACAGATAGCAAAAGTCCACTTGAACATACAACAACCTGCCCTGTGTTCCTGCCTGTGAGCTTACATGACCTGGACTGACACTCCTAGTCTTGAAAGCAAAGACTCAGGATTTGAAGTCTACACATCTGAACCCCAAGATGGGCCAATTTGCTGAAATACTTCTGTTCATCAAAAGAAAAAAGAATGTGGAGTGATCTAGTGTAGTCTGCGGTTCATCAGGTGCCCTAATTACTTCATCTCCCAAGATCAAATGAGAATGCATCTTTCTAAGTCAGCCTACTCCTTATGCTGTGGTTCAGAACATATTTTGTGGAGGTAAGAAAAATAAAGAAAAAAAACAGACAACTTCTAGATTTTTAACATAGCAACTGAGAGTAAAGGAGAACAGCATCAGCTAACACTGTGGATTTTGGGGGAGGAGCAGGCTGAGGTCAGGAGACGGAGACATAGAAACTAAGGTTTGGCATGTTATGAAAATGCTTTATTGGATGTCACCATGGAGATGCAAGTCAACAGTCTGGAGTTCAGGTGCAGTTCAAGCCATCAGACTCAGTAAGATTGTCCATGGAGACAAGAGGGCTGGGAATCAAGCCCCGAGACCACCAGTGTTCAGAGAGTGGGAAGCAGAGAGAAACCATGAAAAGATATGGGGAAAGAGAAACCGGGGAGGTCTGAAGAAAACCTTAAGGGTGAGCTGTGTCAGACTTTGAGTGAAGAAAGCTTTTAATTCTAAGTCTTCTGCTACTCCAGCTTATCTTTAAACAATTCTTTAAGGAATGGCTACACTATTCTACCCCTACAACCTACCTCTCCCAGAACTACTGAAAAGATATTCACCATGATTAAGTCTTTGGATCATGGCCCAATGTCCTCCCAGCCACCTATATGGTTGATTGTTTTCCTCCTGCTGCCCACGGAAAGGTCAGCCAAAACAAAGTCCCCTGCAGGAGAGATTTATTCTCTGGCCTTTATGATATGAAATGAGCCTTCCTTCATTTAACCCACAACTGACTGCCCTGTGCTTAAAAACAGTGTGCCTTTAATAGTCATTTTCTCCCCTCGAGAGATGGCTCTGAAGAGCATTCTTCTCCTGGGTGTGTACCAAAAAGCATTTTCCCTTTCCTTGCAGACTCAGAACTGCTCTTAGCGCCAAGAAGGTGGTGTCTTACTTGGCTCCACACACACAAAATGATCTAACTCAGATCAGGGATCAAAAACAGTGAGCAGCTCAGGAACTGGTTTTAGGAGCCAAAGTACCAACATTACCATCACCTCAGTCTCACTGAGCCCTGGGCGTTGTAGCTAATCAGTTGGTAACATTGAAAGACTCCTTTTATGGAGGCTTCTCCACCATCAATGAACTCATTTTATATAAATATTTAGCCAGGCAATAAACTGGACAGCCTATATTACTCAACATCAGCCTCAAAAGACCCTCCCGATTTATATACACAAGCATCTTGGTGGAGCAATACATTTTACACGCATGACATGGTCAGCGATAAATATACCAGGGTAGGTCAAACCCTATTTGGTTCTCTGCTTTTAACTGTCTTGGGCTTTGTGTGTTTCTTTAATCAGTTGGATGATTTAGATAAACAACGTGTATTAGTCTTTGTAAGTATAACATGCCTTGAACTTTCTCCAGATATTCATTCCCATTCATCATCATAATAGTTGTTCCCCCTTGGCCATCATTAAGATTAGAAACGTCCTTGAACCATTTAATGATATTCCACAAGACTGGACAGACTTTTCATGCCTTGATGAATTGCGATCACTCAGCTTAGACCAATGAAATTGGATATCCTTTAATGTGCCTGATGACTCTAAGGAGTTTAGGGAAAGCAGGGCCTGGGAATCAAAATGGTTTCAACAGAATAACCATTCATTTGAGGGAACATGCATGAATTGAGTAAAATTTGATTAATGAGTTAGTATCTAATTCATAGCTAACTACAATGGAGATTTTTTTCTTTGTTTCTACTCCTGAATATGATTTTACCTGCAAATGTCCCTTTATTACAGAACTCATTAGAATGCACAAATTAGGTACAAAATGATTTTTTAAAGCTCAAATTAGAGCGTTAAAGAATGAGTTTCCTCCAAACAAAGTGATAACCTAAGGGGTGGAGTGGGGAGGGAGTTGGGAGGGAGTTTCAAAAAGGAGGGAATATGTATACCCATGGCTGATTCATGTTGAGGTTTGACAGAAAACAGCAAAATTCTGTAAAGCAATTATNTTTTTAAAGCTCAAATTAGAGCGTTAAAGAATGAGTTTCCTCCAAACAAAGTGATAACCTAAGGGGTGGAGTGGGGAGGGAGTTGGGAGGGAGTTTCAAAAAGGAGGGAATATGTATACCCATGGCTGATTCATGTTGAGGTTTGACAGAAAACAGCAAAATTCTGTAAAGCAATTATCCTTCAATAAAAAATAATTTTAAAAAAAGAATGAGGTGGTTCCTCCAAGCAAAGTGACTTTAAGATGTTCACATTGCTGATGAGAAAAGCATAAAAACAAAGCTGGGCTAGGAGTGCTTTAACTAACTTGCAGCCAAAAAAGACTACTTGCCTCTGTTTTATGGGGCCAGGCTGCTCCAGATGGTCACTATGGGAATGCGATCTCCAATGTCTGTGTGATATGAACAAACAGACTTGGCCATTCAAGTCATAAATGTCTTTAATACTTTACTAGCAGAGCAGTTCCACCAGTCCTGAAGCCATTGACATCACTGTGGTTTAGAACTGGCCAATGGTACTGGCATGTTTAAATTAACTATAGGTTCTTCCACAAACCACGATCTGAGACAAGAGGGTTGGGAACAGGACCCCAAGTGGAGAGAGTACTGTGTTTGGAGTCCTAGTTCTCTCACTGGCAACTGGACCAAAGTACTTAAAAGAGCATCAGTTTCTTCCTTTATTCATCAATTATTTATTAAGCATCTATAGTATGCCAGGTGCTATCCTTGGGATACAGTAAAAAAAAAAAAAAAACAGAATATGGGGCCCACATTCCTTCACAGTTCTTGATTAATATAACTTTCTACCTTCCAGAATTGTTGTATGGGTCAAATGAGGTGTAATAAGTAAAAGTACTCTGAAATACTTTTCTTCCAGAAGTAAACCCTGAGATGAGAATTTGAGTGCAAGGATTTTCTTTGGGAGATATAAGAAATGCTGAGAGTGGAAACACGTGACAAGAAAGGAAATGCAGTCAATAAAGGATGCATTAGTGTGGAAGTCACCCCCATGGGAAACTGGAAATACCACATGAACATCCTGGGCAATGGTGCAAACACAGGCCTCATCGAAATCCCATTCCAAAGTGAGGCTAAAAACCTCAGCTCCTGAGGATCATGAGTTGAGGACTGTTCCAGGAAGTGTTCATTCCTTAGCACTCCTGGCCTGTCACAGGTCATTCTGGAGAGAACCCTTGGGCAGGGAGACGCAGATACTGGTAGTTGGAAACCAGCTGGATCATACTGGAAATGGTGGTGTCCAGGGAGATGATGTGCAAAGAATAAACTTCTCATCATTCCTCCACTGGCCAGACCCGCCGGTCCCCTTCCCCATTCATGTGCCCCAGTGTTTAACAGACCTGCAGGCTAGCTTACACTACATTAAAAACTCCTCTCATTAACCAACTAGATCTGGAAATAGTAAGCCCTGAGTTTCTCAAACTGGAGTGTGTGGGCTCCTGTAAGTTTACAGATATTGCCTCCAGAACCCATGAATTCAAAGAATTTTGTAATTAGAAATGTTTTCATTTTGATGACAAACAAAAATAAATTAAAACAAACATATTCAGGGTCACTTTGTAACTAATACACGAAAGGCAATTTTATTTGCATTTGCATTTGAAGTTGTAGTAATGGTGACACCAGACAAAGATTTCAGGTAGCCGGAGAAGAAAGGCATGACCAGGCAAGTTGCACGGAAACAATAGCTGGAGTGGTATTATTTTCATTGTTCAGGGTTGACCAGAGATAGTACATACAGCAGTCTGTGTACCAATCTTTGTCAGTAGTAAGTGCAGAGGTCAACACTCAATTAGGAATTTTTCATGAAACAGCTGCATCACAATTTCCCAGGGTGTCTTTAAAGTGGATTGGCTAGAAAAATAATGGGTAGGTAGTTAAAGACAAGTTTATTATCCAAAAGGAAGTGTAATGCCAATCATGTCAGAAGACGGCTATCAAGTGCAAAAGCAGGAGTCAAGTCAATGAGTTCGGTTTCCACATAACTGCTTCCATAATAACAATCTGCCTCTGGAAAGATGGAGTAGTACTTTCCCCTATTCCTTCCACTAAACACAGCTGAAAAAACATGGGACGTTATCTACAAAAAATAAGAAGAAAAGCTGGAAAGGGGGAGCAAAGAAGTCAGAACAGTTGGGGCCCCTGAACAACCAGGCATGAGCAGGCTGAGTGTTCACTTCACCTCATGTGTCCAGACTGGGTGCTGGAGAAGCTAGTAGCCCAGGGACACCAACGGCGCAGACAAAACAAGCCCCGAGGAAAGACTGCTCTCCATTCCAATGGAGAGACAAGGGGCAGCCCCGCAAAACAAGAAACTTTTAGATAATAAGTGCTCTATGCCAGCCAAACTTCACAGGCTAAAAGCGCATCTCCACCCCACCCCTTCTAGTGAAGGTCAAGGGGACAGCCTAGACTCCTCCCCACATCAGGCTGTGACAGGTGTCCCACATCCCCTCTGCCAAGTGACGTCAGAGAAGGCCAAGTGGGCACTAGAAACTTCCATCTCTTCTAGGAGTACAGACAACATGTCCTCCTCATGACCCCCACCAGCTGGCATCGTGTCCGCAAAAACTTAGTGGGATCCCACGCTCACACCCCCACCAAGCAGTAATAAGAAGCCATTCCTCCCTGAGTGTCAATGCAGCTGAGTGGGGCATGTTTTCCACTTTCATCTGGCAGGTAGTAAGGGAGCATTCCCCTTCTCCCACCAGAGTGTTGTCAGAAGAGTTCTGCTGAAAGATAAGGTTTAAATAAGATCCAGAGACTTCAAACATAATATCCTAAATATCCAGGTTTCAAACACCACTCATACCAAGAATCAGGAAGATCTCAACTTGAATGACAAATCAACAAGTGCCAACACCAAGACGTTAGGGTTGTCTGACAATGATTTTAAAGACGTCATTATAAACATGCTTCAGCAAACAATTAGGAACACGCTTGAAACAAATGAATAAAAAACAGAAAGTCTCAGCAAAGAAATATAAGATATAAAGAAAAACACATGGAAATTTTAGAACTATTAATAAAAACTGTAATGGCCAAAATTAAATGATGATTTGAGATAAAACAATAACAAAAATAATGTAATTATAATCCATGCTCTTATATTATTGTCAAAATGAACTTTATTAAGTTTGGATTTTGTTGTATTCACTTGCAAATCTACTGGGATTACGACTATAAAAGAGCTATACATGTAAGATGTTTCTACCTAGTTTTATGTTTATACAAGTGGCATTATTTTTAAATAACTTATGTTAACACATGGGAACTATGAATTTTTGTTTCCTTTACAAGGGGTCCTCATTCAAACAAGCAAATGTCTATTTATAAAATCTTATGTGTTGAATTAGGGACTTCTGTGGTGACTCAGATGGTAAAGAATTCACCTGCAATGCAGGAGACTGGGTTTGATCCCTGGGTCAAGAAGGTTCCCTGGAGAAGGGAATGGCCACCCACTCCAATATTCTTGCCTTGAGAATCCCATGGACAGAGGAGCCTGGTGGGCTACAGTCCATGGGGNTATTTTATTTTTTCCTTAATATTATCTCTGCAATCTCTTGTAATTTGCAGCAAAAAGCCAAGTTTTTACTCCAATTTGGTTAATTTTATGTTTTTATGCAATTGTATATGACATTTAAATGTAATTTCCCACTATTCACAGTCAATATATTAAAATAAATTTATTTCTATTGTTGACTAAACAGATGTACAACTTGAGAGTTGCAAGTTTAGTTTTATTTGGGGCAAAATGAAGACTGTAGCCCGTGAGGCAGCACCTCAGATAGCTCTGAGAGATTGCTCTAAACAGGTAGTAGGGGAAGGTCAATATATAGGATTTTGGTGAAGAGGGGAGTTCAATAACATTAAGCATTCATTTTACAAAAAGTTTGCTGATAGGCATGAGGATCTGATGTCACCATGAAGGGATTTTATTGCTTTTCTAGATATGAGGAGATGCGATGATTGAGATCATAAAATTTGTTCCTAAAACATCTATCTAAAGACCTGAGGCCCTTGTTGTTCAGTTGNCTACAATCAAGGAAGAACTGATAACAATATTGTAACTTCCAAAATATGATTATAGTATAGCTTCCTATTTGTTTTATGTTTTCCTTAATATTATCTTTGCACTCTCTCGTAATTTCAGCAAAAAGCCAAGTTTTACTCCAATTTGGTTAATTTTATGTTTGTATGCAATTGTATATGACATTTAAATGTAATTTCCCACTATTCACAGTCAATATATTCAAATAAAATTATTTCTATTGTTGACTAAACAGATGTACAACTTGAGAACTGCAAGTTTAGTTTTATTTGGGGCAAAATGAAGACTGTAGCCCATGAGGCAGCACCTCAGATAGCTCTGAGAGACTGCTCTAAAGAGGTAGTAGGGGAAGGTCAACGTATAGGACTTTGGTGAAGAGGGGAGTTCAATAACATTTTTTTTTACAAAAATAACATTCATTTTACAAAAAGTTTGCTGATAGTCATGAGGATCTGATGTCACCATGAAGGGATTTTATTGCTTTTCTAGATATGAGGAGATGCAATGATTGAGATCATAAAATTTGTTCCTAAAACATCTATCTAAAGACCTGAGGCCCTTGTTGTTCAGTTGTCAGCAATGATCTTGGCAAGTGCCAATTTGTAGTTGACATTATATAATATATATGTTACTAAATATATGCATTAGTTTTAATAGATTTTAATATTCATTTAAATATTCTAGCTAGTCAATTATGCTTTGTAATAAATAAATGCATAAATAAAATTTTACTTCATATACAGCTGTATGTCTTGCACTGATTGATTATCATTTCTGCATTCAACAGGAAGGACTTTGAGGTCAAGATTGAAAGGAAATGAAGAGTGAACATCTTGGCCTAGCCTCACTTCTGGCAGAAATAAACTCAATATTTCACCACTACACATATGTTAGCTAAATGCATGATTATAGTTTTTAAAAAATTTATTAGTTTTAAAATCAGAGTAAAGAAATACCTTTCAATGCCTAGTTTGCTGAGACTTTTAACAATTAAGAATTAGGGTTTATCAGAAATTTTTCTGCATTTCTTGAAATAATATTCTTTATTGCATAACCATAACACATTTTCAAACTCAACCAACTTTACCTTATTTAGATAAACCTCAGTTAAGATATGTTACCTGTTTTAAATAATATTAGGTTCAATGGCTAATACTGTTTTACAGACTTTTTCTCTATGCTGATGAGTNATAACCATAACACATTTTCAAACTCAACCAACTTTACCTTATTTAGATAAACCTCAGTTAAGATATGTTACCTGTTTTAAATAATATTAGGTTCAATGGCTAATACTGTTTTACAGACTTTTTCTCTATGCTGATGAGTACTGTTTGATTGAAATTATTCATGAAACAATGTGGGCATACATTTTCTGTGAAGGTGGTTGATTATATACCCAATTTAATCAGTAGATATAAGGCTATTCTGGAGACATTAGAAATAAACTCACACACCCACAGTCAATTTCTGACAAAGATGGCAAGAAGGTACACTACAATACCTTCTTTTCAACAAGTGTTGTTAAGAAAGCTGGACAGCCATGTGTGAATCAATGAATTTAGTACACAGCCTCATGCTATATACAAAAATAAAGTAAAAATGGATTAAAGACTTAAATGGAAGACATGACACCTAAACACTCTTAGAAGAGAGCAGGGGCAAAATATTCTCTGACATAAGTCATACCAAAGTTTTCTTAGGTCAATATCCCAAGAAAACAGAAATAAAAACAAAAATAAATAGATGGGACCTAATCAAACTTATAAGCTTTTGCATAGCAAAGGTAATCACAAACAAAATGAAAACTTAACCTGCAGACTGGGAGAAAATATATGCAAGCTATGCAACCAATAAGGACTTAATTTCCAAAATATACAATAGTT
>SJYS01022524.1:117831-131007 GCA_006410695.1 Philantomba maxwellii | reverse complement strand
TCCCAGGGATCGGGGCGGGGGGCGGGGGGCAGGAGGGGGCTAGTGGGCTGCCGTCTATGGGATCACACAGAGTCAGACACGACTGAAGTGACTTTGCAGGAGCAGCAGCAGCAGAAAGACAAGGGCCTTATGGAGCATAAGCCTTCTCTCCCCCTTGAGAGCATATTCCATATTTTAAACAATCATATAGTTGGGCTTCTCAGGGAAATAATTTGTTCCTATTATTTGTACCCAAAATTATTATATTTTTATGCAAATTTCTAATATCAAACTTAAAAATTTTAAAAAACTTAGATAAAACAAAGGAGTGATAAAAATGTAATGCACAATAGTCTGGAGGAATCATCATTTCTGCCAATATACATCAATGCATCTTTCCCAGGAGGAAGTCCAGTACATGTTCTCCAGTGTTAGAGCAAGCCCAGAGTGAATAACCACATTTTCACACTAAAGATGAAATATGGGAAACAAAGGGCAAAAATCTGTGTAACTGAAACTTATCAATCTTCTCCAAAATCTAATCACCACAATTTCTAAAACAACATAAACAATACCATGGAGTATTGTGATGACAGTGCTGTATTGATGTAAACATTAGAAAAACTGGCCAGCGCTATCTCTCTCCACGTAAAAGGTTATCATGCCATCATGATGTCTTTGATTGCCACCTGCAGCAGAAAGAAATGTTTCCTCTAGAAGAAAAGTCTGTTATGCCCTAAGGTAGGTGACATCTTCTCAGAAAGAAAAAAAAAAAAATAGAGAGAAGAGTATGAAAAATCATAGTTTAGACTTTGAGTGTCAATGGCCTGAATAAGAATGTCATACTGAATCACCCTTGGCTTCCCTGGTGGCTCAGATGGTAAAGAATTTGCCTGCAATGCAGGAACCTAGTTGGGGAAGATCCCCTGGAGAAGGGAATAGCAACTTCCCCCAGTATTCTTGTGGAAAAAGGAGCCTGGTAGGCTAAAGTCCATGGGGTTGCCAAAAGTCAGATATGACTGAGCAACTAACACTTTCACTTTCTTTCACTGAATCACCCTGACCCAAAGAGGAAAGCAATCATCCTACAAGACGGATGATAACATAGATATTAGAAATGATAACATAATCCTGCAAAATTGGTAATTATCAGTGCCAGCTGTACTATTTAGAAAATCAAAATATTATACAGACATTAAAGAAAAAATATTAAACTAGCTGGGAAAAAATCTGTGTCCATATGTCCCAAGAGCACATTTATTTTTGTAGGCATCTACTTGTTCAGTCACCAACATGCAATCAAGAAATAAATTTGGCTATGTAGGAGGCTGTGTGGGCAATAGAGAATAATAAAATAACTAGAAAAAAGTCATTTACAATATTATTAAAACAGAGGAGGATAACCTAATGATAAGGATTCTCTTCAATTTACATTTTCCCTAAAAATATATACAGTGGTCTACTTAGAACTAAGAGTCAGCCTGTGCATATAAGATCCTGGGTAAGATTTACATAAGAAATTTACTCATAAGAATATGATACTTGTTTTATTTTAGAATTCTGCTTATAATACTTGTAACAGAAATGTAATCTTGTAACAGAAATGTAAACAGAAATGTATCAGGTAAGATTAATTCAGCAGAGTTAGGCAAAACTTAACATAAATATCTCCCCTATTTCTTAATACCCATTTTTAAACTATACTGAAATCCTATATCTAAACATTGAGTTCTGTTTGATTATCAAATCTAGTCCAACACAGTTAACCTAGTTTCATAGCTTCCTTCATGGTATCTCAAAATAATAGCCATTATTGTGATAATGATTATTTCTCAATTGATATTTCTAATTTGTTAAGCCTGTCTCTTATAAATAATAAAATATGATTTTATTAAGGTAATTTATAATAAAAAGTGAATGACTGAAAGATTATTGCCATAAGTGATTTTTTGATGTAGGTGAACTTCATTTGAGGTGGAAATTCTAAAAAGTACATTTAAGAAGAAGTTTATGAGTATTTAATTAGTAAAATACATGGGGCAGTGATTTTGAGTCATAGTGTTGTTTAAATTTCCTTTCAACAATGCTATTTTGTTTTATCCTCAGCCTGTTGCTATTCCACTATTACCAGAAACAACAACAATACATAAAACAAAATGTCAAAATAAAAGACAAATTCTAAGTTGCAAAATCAGATATCCACAAGGACCTTGAATATGGTTTTATAAGAGGGCAGGGAGGGGAAGCAGATTTGAAAACACATGGCCTATCCAAGCAGTGGAAANATTTGAGGTGGAAATTCTAAAAAGTACATTTAAGAAGAAGTTTATGAGTATTTAATTAGTAAAATACATGGGGCAGTGATTTTGAGTCATAGTGTTGTTTAAATTTCCTTTCAACAATGCTATTTTGTTTTATCCTCAGCCTGTTGCTATTCCACTATTACCAGAAACAACAACAATACATAAAACAAAATGTCAAAATAAAAGACAAATTCTAAGTTGCAAAATCAGATATCCACAAGGACCTTGAATATGGTTTTATAAGAGGGCAGGGAGGGGAAGCAGATTTGAAAACACATGGCCTATCCAAGCAGTGGAAATTACTGCCAAATGGAAGTATGGTTGTTGTGTTGTAAATGTTCCAATTTTTCAAGAAAAACTGATATTTAGACTCATATGAGAACTATGCTAATATTAAACATTGACAACTAAATCATAAAAAATCAATGTAAGACAAACAGAAAGCTTCAACAATCCCAAATTCTATGATGGCCACCATACTGAAGTAGAAAATGTACAGTTCAGTTCAGTCGCTTAGTCATGTCCNTAAGCATAAGTGGTGAAACAAGCCACCATAACATCTCTCAAAAGCAACATGCAATTACAGGCATTAGATAAATAGAATTACATCAGCACCAAGGGATTCTTAGAAAGAAAGCACAGATGAACTATCATCCTATCAGCTTCTCTGTACATGCCTGGCATATCTGAAGCCATGCTCACAGGGTGTGCTCAATAACCTCGCAGGTGCTCAGAAAAGCCCTCCTCGTTTCTGACTTCCTGGGTTGGGGTGGAAAGTAGACTGGCAGTTGTAGAGGCAAAGGCCTTGAGTTCTTGCCCTGAATGTGCAACATTGAGCAAGACCTTAGAATTCTCTGAATCTGTTTCTTTATCTTGAAAATGAAGGTAATAATCCCCACTTTACCCTCAGAGTCTGAGAATTACATAAGGTATTAATCAGTTCAGTTCAGTTCATTTCAGTCGGTCAGTCATGTCCGGCTCTTTGTGACCCCATGAATCGCAGCACGCCAGGCCTCTCTGTCCATCACCAACTCCTGGAGTTCGCTCAGACTCACATCCATTGAGTCAGTGATGCCATCCAGCCATCTCATTCTCTGTCGTCCCCTTCTCCTCCTGCCCCCAATCCCTCCCAGCATCAGAGTCTTTTCCAATGAGTCAACTCTTCACATGAGGTGGCCAAAGTACTGGAGTTTCAGCTTCAGCATCATTCCCTCCAAAGAAATCCCAGGGCTGATCTCCTTCAGAATGGACTGGTTGGATCTCCTTGCAGTCCAAGGGACTCTCAAGAGTCTTCTCCAACACCACATATGGCAAAGGGTATAGTAAGCTCTATTCATCTGTAACAGAATACTTTTAAGATGTATTCAGAATATGGACTGTGCCTTTTCTATTGCCAAATCCCCATTTCCTGGTTATTAAGTCAGTAGCAATTATGTGGACTTTAATCACAGCCTCTGTAGAAGTACTTCAAGAGGGAGATCCTGTCCCCTTAACTGAAAGACTAGTCCTCCTCTTTCCAGGAAGATGGTCTTTGTAATACTCCCAGCCTCAAAGAAGCACTCACAGAAATGGTGAGGGACACTACTAGTCAGAATATCTCAGCAACCCTGGATGTCACTGGGCAATTCGGATTGAAGCCAAGTCTCCCTCACTTCCCTTGATGCATGTGGTCCTTTTCTGAGCAGGTAAATTAGAAGTTTAATGATTACAGTTACATTTGGATTGAAGTAGTTTTCAATACATTTTGAATAACTTCCCTCCAGCTAAATAATTGTCATATTAGGAAAGTAGGAGCATTGCATGGTAGACTATTCAGAAAGAAGACTACTGCCCAAATTAAAGGCAATCCCAACAGAACTGGTAAATCAGTTGGCCTTTTGTTCACTCTGAAGTCATCTATCCCAAGCCCAGGCTGCCTAGAAGGAGGAGGGAATAGACAGGAAACTCTCAGCTGTCTTTCACAAAACCCACACAGCACTGGTGTCTTCATTTAAATCCAGATCCTCTTTAAAAGCTGCTTTCTGAGTTCACACAGCAGTTCAGTCGCTCAGTCATGTCTGACTTTTTGCGACCCCATGGATTGCAGCATGCCAGGCTATCCTGTCCATCACCAACTCCTGAGCTTGCTCTAACTCATCTCCATCGAGTCTGTGATGAGTTCACATAGCCAGCTTCTAATGCTTAATTATCACCTGGAAAGGCAGAGGCAGATGCTGACAAGATGTGGATAGGACCATAAAGGACTCAAGCAGAGTTTCCTTTTAAACACTGTTAAATGAATTTTCCCTCCCTATCCTGTGTTCTCCATACTGTTTTCTTAAAACAAGGATAGATTGAGATGGCATGTGGCCGTANCTTTTTTGTACAGTTCTTCCGTGTATTCTTGCCACCTCTTCTTAATATCTTCTATGTGAATATTGGGTCTATTACATCTGGATTATATAAACCTTCTGTAATTATATATTCATTAGTTTATTTGATATTACAGAAAAGCACTGTTCTAAGCACTGATAATATGGTTGGGAACAAGCCCTATGATCTTCATCCATGGAATTTATATCTGAGTGAATGCATGGAAACAAATTAAAAAAAAATAGACAAGTATAATGCATAGAGAGTTTGTTGGATGATGACGACTAGGTAAAAATCAGGATAAAAGGAGAATGGAGAGTGCTGAGGAAATTGGTTGACATTTTAAATTTGAGAAAGACTTGAAAGAGATAAGGTAACAAACCATGCACCTATCTGGAAGTAAGTTGTTCTGGAAAGGAAAAATAAAAAATACTAACCCTCTGAAACATGAAGCTGATAGAGGATTTGTGATACAGCAGCATAGACAGGAAACATCAAGTATTTTGTGGAAGAGGGAAAGTTAAAAGGTATAGTGGGGAAGGGGTTCTGTTTAAAGTGCTGGGGGACAAAAATCAAGATTTTTACCTTTTATAGTGAGTGAGATGAAAAGTGCTGGAGGGGAATTGCGAGCTAATTTTACTGATGTGTGGTTTAAAAATACTTGGAAAAGAGAATTGCATTTTTTTTTCCACAAAATTGTAAAATTACCTGATTCTCCCTTCACTTCTATCAGTTTTTCCTTTCTATATGCTTAAGACTGTTTATATGCTAATTGACACTTAGACATATGACATGTCCTTCTTCATCTTTGTTATCACTTGTTTTGCAGCCTGCAGCTTTCCTATGTTTATTGTTTGCATGGTATATTTCTTAAAGTACATTAAGCATTCCTTTTAGACAGCATATGTTTCAGTCTTGATTCATTGTTATATAATTTTGAAATATAATCCATCTCATTTAATGTAATTAGCAAGAGGATGGTTTTTATGTTTCTCTCACCTTACTATCTTTTAGAAATATATTTTTCTACTTGGGGTCATATACTCCCCAAGCATCATTGTTATTTCACCTTCAGCAACTGGCTTTTAAAATTTTTAAGAAAAAAGAAACAGAAAAATAATGTTTAATATTTACTCATTTCTTTTGCTTTCCCTTGCTGTCTGGAGTTCTAAAATTTCATGTCCTCTTTCTCCTTTTCATTCTATAGTTATCTCTTTGCTATTTCTTTAGGTTCAAGTCTGCTGAAGACAAATCCTCTTCCTTTCTTCAATATGAAATATCACACTTTCACTCTTGAAAGAGATTTTTACTAGACAAATAATTCTAAGTTGAAAATATTGGTGAAAATATTTAAATACTGAAAATATTTAAAAAATTTTGCCTCATACATGATTATGTTTCACTATATTCTTGCCTTTTTTCTGCTAAGCCATCTGTCAATCCTACTGGCTTTTCCTTGTAACCAAAGCTTTTTCTTCCTTTGGTTGTTTTTAAAACTATAATTTTTCTACTCAGTATGTCGGAGGAGTGTGTAATTTCCTTGGTTCCATCTCATCGTGACAAAATTTTGAAGCAATGGACGGACTAGCATTACAGGCCTCTGACAGACCAGTGTTAAAGCTCTTGGATGGACCAGAGTCACAGCTCTGTGTTACAGCTTAGTTTTGTTTGGAAAATAAATGAATGTACATCCCCAAGGAGTGAGGGCACGACAACCCAAAAGACACAAAGAGAAGAGTGGCCCCCGGCCCAATTTTGGCTCCTCTTTTTATGTGTTTTTTTCTCCACCCCCTGGACCTGCCCTGTGTAAACTGGGTTAGCCAGGAGTGCTGTTTGTTTTACCTCAGGTCCTCACTCTGGTCCTCAGATCTTCCTTTGTTTGACATTGAGGCTCTTGGGTCCTGAGGGCAGAGTGCCACCCAATGTCCCAATTGATGGCATTTGTAGCAAGCCATTTGTCATGGTATGGACATTCTTTGGCCCAATGCCCTGCCTGTCTACAGAATAGGCATTTGTTTTGTGCCTTGTCCTTCAAGGACTTGGGGTTTGCCACAGGGCTTCCCTGGAGGGTGGCCAGCATCTGGGCAAGCCTTATTTTTTTTCCTTTTCCTCCTTTTCTGGGCCTTGGCTTCCCTCTCCTGTTCTCTGTTATAAAGGTTTTGGTGGCTGTCTGGACCATCTCATCTAATGAGGCAGCAGAGACCTGCTGCTATAGCTGTTTTAACTTGATCTAGATGTGATGCACATTGGGACTGGATTTTGTCCTTTAAAATCACCTGTCCCTAGTAAGAGTCTAATCCCAATTGGTAAACTCTTTGAGGGCCTCTTTAAATTTTCCAGAAAGGCAATGGAGCATTTTCAAAAGCAGAGACATTACTTTGCCGACTAAGGTCCATCTAGTCAAGGCTATGATTTTTCCTGTGGTCATGTATGGATGTGAGAGTTGGACTGTGAAGAAGGCTGAGCGCCAAAGAATTGATGCTTTTGAACTGTGGTGTTGGAGAAGACCCTTGAGAGTCCCTTGGACTTCAAGGAGATCCAACCAGTCCATTCTGAAGGAGATCAGCCCTGGGATTTCTTTGGAAGGAATGATGCTAAAGCTGAAACTCCAGTACTTTGGCCACCTCATGCAAAGAGTTGACTCACTGGAAAAGACTCTGATGGTGGGAGGGATTGGGGGCAGGAGGAGAAGGGGACGACCGAGGATGAGATGGCTGGATGGCATCACAGACTCGATGGACGTGAGTCTGAGTGAACTCCGGGACATGGTGATGAACAGGGAGGCCTGGCGTGCTGCGATTCATGGGGTCGCAAAGAGTCGGACACGACTGAGTGACTGAACTGAACTGAACCGAATGGGGTTCTTGTTGGGTTCCTGAGTTATTGCTGAGACCTGGCCATAACTGATTACTTTTTGCTGGGCTGCTTTCAGTCCTGTCTTCACACAGATCCAATTAGGATCTGAGGAGGGGACTGCAGTTTCCCCTACTAGGTATTTGTCGCTTGACATATGAAGCCCCGTAACACAACTTTGGAATTCCTTTAAGATGCTAGTATGCTCAGGGTCAGATAAAAGTTGACTAAATATGACCATGCTGTCCCTCCATGTCATGTCAAAGGCCAAGGTAATGTGTTGGAATGTATCTATATATTTTCATGGATCATCTGTATAGCTTCCCAAGTTTTGTTTGATCTGTCTTAGTTCTAAGAGGGAGAAGGGCTTATGGACCTGGGTTGGTCTGAATTCTCCTCCAGTTTCAACTAAGGGACATAATCTAGTTGGCTTTTGTGGAGGGAGTGCTCCCAGATATGGGGGCACGTTTGGATACAAGGAAGGGGCACCAGGCAGTTTCGGAGCTATGGGAGGTGAGCCTTCATGGGGGGTTCCTTCCCTTGGTTGTCTGTGCCTAACACCATTTGCCTAGTAGGCTCACTTTTAGGGCATACACCAATCCCATACCTAAGATAGAGTTCCTTCATATCTCTTAGTTGAAAGAAAATTTGGACATAGGGGATCTTTGTTCATTTCCCTTGTCTTTTGCAGAATAATTCTAGCTGCAGGATGGTATTTTAATTTCAACTCCCATCCTCAGGCCACTGGTTCTTATCCTCCAGAGGATACCATGGCCTCAAAGTGGCACAAAAGAATTTTAAATGACTTCTTAGAGTTAGAGAATCAAACAGCTTCCAGTTACCAAGCATACATCTCAAGGGCATCTGTTGGGAAGTGGGTTGGTTGTTTCCCATCTGAAAGACAGTGATGACAGGGAGAGAAAGAAAAAAGAAAAAACAAATAGGGCTCCTTCAATTTCCATGGGTGGACTTCCTTCGGGGATGAGTTTCTTTGAAGCTTATCCTACCCAGTACTGTTGCAACCTGAGAGCCGGGCATCCCCAGGTCAGGGTTCAGATCCCCAGGCAGGCTAAGGTGTGACAATCTCCTGGATATCAAATCTCTGGGAATTGGGTCCCTAGGCAGGTTGACCTCCTGGGATGCCCGGATGGGAGTTGGGCATCCCCAAGGTCTGCAGCATGACCAATGCTGGGTAGGATTTAGGGGTTGTAATTTTAACTTATTGCCTGTTTGTTCACTGCAAACAGGGAATAGATATCATGATGCAAAGCAGTCCAGGTCTGTGCCCTGAGACTGGGAACCTGGTGAAACAATATAAGGCTTATAATCCTCTTATTATTCTAAGGGAATATAAGCCACTGGCTTCCTCCACTAGTCCTCCATAAGAGCAGGTTAGGATGTCTCCAATGGTAAACATTTCATTATCATAGACTCACTTTAGGTAATAACAGAAGTAATGACAAAGGAGAGGGTTATCTGGTCCTGTTAGGGGCATTGAGTATTTTAATAATAAACAGGGTGGAGCAATGTTGCCCATAATGGAGAAGGGTCCTGGTTGTAGAAGTTAGTAAGTGGCTTAAGAACAAATTGATAAGAGGCAACAGACCAGATGTTCCATAAAAGTGGAGTGGAGATTTGATCTGAGGGGTATATTTATAACTTTAGGAGAAAGGTGGTCAGGGTTTGGGCCCAAATGGCCTGCAGGGTTAATTTCCCAAAGTGGCAAATATTATCCATGGAAGCTCCATTGCCTTTGAAGGGATGCCAGCAGATGACATCTAGCGGGCATTGTGTGCCTGTAACCTACGAAATCAGATTGATTATATTCTATGCAGCCAAAGATGGAGAAGCTCTATACAGTCAACAAAAACAATACCAGGAGCTGACTGTGGCTCAGATCATGAACTCCTTATTACCAAATTCAGACTCAAATTGAAGAAAGTAGGGAAAACCACTAGACAATTCAGGTATGACCTAAATCAAATCCCTTATGATTATACAGTGGAAGTGAGGAATAGATTTAAGGGCCTAGATCTGATAGATAGAGTGCCTGAAGAACTATGGAATGAGGTTCATGACATTGTACAGGAGACAGGGATCAAGAACATCCCCATGGAAAAGAAATGCAAAAAAGCCAAATGGCTGTCTGGGGGGGCCTTACAAATAGCTGTGAAAAGAAGAGAGGTGAAAAGACATAAGCACCTGAATTCAGAGTTCCAAAGAATAGCAAGAAGAGATAAGAAAGCCTTCTTCAGCGATCAATGCAAAGAAATAGAGGAAAACAACAGAATGGGAAAGACTAGAGATCTCTTCAAGAAAATTAGAGATACCAAGGGAACATTTCATGCAAGGATGGGCTCGATAAAGGACAGAAATGGTATGGACCTAACAGAAGCAGAAGATATTAAGAAGAGGTGGCAAGAATACACAGAAGAACTGTACAAAAAAGATCTTCACGACCCAGATAATCATGATGATGTGATCACTAATCTAGAGCCAGACATCTTGGAATGTGAAGTCAAGTGGGCCTTAGAAAGCATCACTANAGCCCGGTTAAATCTGAGAAATGCACCATAGATGTCAGGGAGAGCATAATTTCCTTGGTTCTGTCTCATCACAACAAAAATTTGAAGCAATGGACCATCATTACACCTCCTGGGACAGACCAGTGTCACAGCTCTCAGATGGACCAGTGTTACAGCTCAATGTTACAGCTCAGTTTTATTTGGAAAATAAAGGAAAATATATCCTCAAGGCGTGAGGGCATGACGACCCAAAAGTCGTGAAAAGAAGAGAGAGAGGGAGAGCAAGAAGGCAAGAGAGAAGGGGGGAGAGAGAGAGAGAGACCCCCAGCCCTTTGGCTCCTCTTTTTATGTGTTTTTTTTTCCTCCTCCCCCTGGGCCAGCCATATGTAAAATGAACTAGCCAGGAGTGCTGTTCGTTCCACATGAGGACCTCACTCTGGTCCTCAGACCTTCCTTTGTTCTATTTTCATGGGCTTTCCCCTTCCTTATCTTTTAGCCACAATCATTCTGGACTCTTTTTTCCTATTCTAACTACTTAACAAGACCATATGGACTATATAGCCTGCCAGATTTATCTGTCCATGTGATTCTCCGTACATCTCTTACATCCCCTATATTGACAGGGGATTTTTAACCACAAGTGCCAGCGGGGAAGCCCCTCTGGCACTCTAAGTTGCTGCTAATAATCAGTGGTGATACTTTGTTATAATTTGCTTAGAAGACCCACAATGAATTTCATGACACATGAAATAAAGGAAGATTCTTTTAGAATTATGCTTCAGACTTCTGTCTTTAGTAAACTCCTTATCAGTAAGTATGGAATGGCTTTCAACTTTGGAATGATATTTCCATAATGGAAAATCATGAGTTTGAAGATAATTAGAGATTTGTCAAGAAAAAAAGGTCTAGACACTGAAGTGGAAATAGCACACATAGAGCTTTACTTTGGTGGTGTTTTGACAGATTTGCATGTAAGAAAACCTACAATGATTGAAAGGCTACAGAGGAAATGGCCCATGAGAGTCCCTTTATTACCCAGAAAGGGAAGAGTGCAAAGGGGCTCCCAGGAGACACCAGGAATCAGAGAATGCTTTGGTATATAGATGATGTAACGCAGAGTAACTATGAAGGGTCTCTGAGGCAAAGAGCTCCCAAGGGGGCAGAAGAGGCTTGGAGGCAGTTATAACCAAAAATTCTATGTTATTTATGGCTAGCAGATGTTGAACACATTTTGGGGAGGTAAACAAAGCCAACATCCTCCAAACCATGCACTGGGGCTATATTTAATAATTGCATGTACAAAAATTTGACTGAGCTATAGTAAATAATATAAGGCCATGTACAAGAGTCATTTGTAACAAATTTACATTGCTGTTGCTGTTCAGTCACTAAGTCCTGTCCAACTCTATGAGATTCTATGGACTGCAACATTCCAGGTTTCTCTGTCCTTCACTGTCTCTTGGAGTTTGCTCAAACAGGCCCATTGAGTCAGTGATGCCATCCAGTAATCTCATACTGTTACCCGCTTCTCCTCCTGCCTTCAATCTTTCATATCATCAGGGTCTTTTCCAATGAGTTGGCTCTCGGCATGAGGTGTTCAAATATTGAAGCTTCAGCTTCAGCATCAGTCCTTCCAGAAAATACTCAGAGTTGATTTTCTTTAGGATGGACTGATTTGATGTCTTTGCTGTCCAAGGGACTCTCAAGAGTCTTCTCCAATACCACAATTTGAAAGCATCAATTCTTCGGTGCTTAGCCTTCTTTATGGTCCAAATCTCACATCCTTTCATGACTACTAGAAAAACTATAGCTTTGACTATACGTATCTTTGTTGGCAAAGCAATGTCTTTGTTTTTTAATATACTATCTAGGTTTGTCATAGCTTTTCTTTCACGGAGTAAGTGTCTTTTAATTGATGGCTGGAATCACCATCTGCAGTGATTTTGGAGCCCAAGAAAATACATTCTATCACTGTTTCTACTTTTTCCCCACCTATTTGCCATGAAGGGATGGGGACCTGATGCCATCATCTTAATTTTTTGAATGTTGAGTTTTAAGCCAGCTTTTTCACTCTACTCTTTCATCTTCATCAAGAAACTCTTCAGTTCCTCTTCACTTTCTGCCCTTAAAGTGGTATCATCTGCCTATCTGAGATTGCTAGTATTTCTCTTGGAATCTTGACTCCAGCTTGTACTTTACTCAGCCCAGAATTTCACATAATATACTCTGCATAGAGGTTAAATAAACAGGGTGACAATATATAGCCTTGATGTACTCCTTTCCATTTTAGAACCAGTCCGTGAACAGTTATTCCATGTATAGTTCTGTTGCTTCTTGAACTGCATACAGGTTTCTCAGGAGGCTGATATGGTAATTTGCCCTTCCGAGCTCTTTAAGAAATTTCCACAGTTTGTTGTGATTCACACAGTCCAAGAATTTAGTGTATTCAATGAAGTAGCTGTNATGTACTCCTTTCCATTTTAGAACCAGTCCGTGAACAGTTATTCCATGTATAGTTCTGTTGCTTCTTGAACTGCATACAGGTTTCTCAGGAGGCTGATATGGTAATTTGCCCTTCCGAGCTCTTTAAGAAATTTCCACAGTTTGTTGTGATTCACACAGTCCAAGAATTTAGTGTATTCAATGAAGTAGCTGTGTTTTTTTTTTTTTTTTGGAATTCCCTTGCTTTTTCTATGATTCAAAAGATGTTGGCGATTTGATCTCTAGTTACTCCACAGTTTCTAAATCTAAATCATACAGTACATCTGGAAGTTCTCAGTTCACATACTGCTGAAGCCCAGCTTGAAGGATATTGAGCAATTCCTTGCTAGCAAGTGAATTGAGTGCAACTATATGGTAGTTTGAACATTCTTTAGCATTGCCCGTTTATTTGACTGGAATGAAAACTGACTTTTTCCTGTCATGAGGACATTGCTGAGTTTTCTAAATTTGCTGGCATATTGAGTGCAGCACTCTAACAGCATCATCTTTTAGGATTTTAAATAGCTCAGCTGGAATTTCATCACCCCCACTAGCTTTGTTCCTAGTAAAACTTCCTAATCCCCACTTGACGTCACACTCCAGCATGTCTGGCTCTAGGTGAGTGACTACATCATTGCGGGTACTTGAGTCATTAAGATCTTTTTTGTTCTTAATACAAAGTT
>SJYS01022524.1:66834-98001 GCA_006410695.1 Philantomba maxwellii | reverse complement strand
GGTGATGGACAGGGAGACCTGGCGTGCTGCAATTCATGGGGTCGCAGAGTCGAACATGACTGAGCGACTGAACTGAACTGAACTGAACAGTTAGTGAATGCCTTTTCACTAAACACATGTTTAGTTACATGTAAACACATGTTTACATAATGCTATGTTGTATGATAACTTATTTTGTACTCTTGAGTTTGAAAATTGGAGTACAGAAGTTTTTTTTTTTCCTTCTAAATTTAACTATCTCAATAAATTAAGCTAAAATACTGTCCCTATGAATATACAGTAATTATGAACGTGACATGGTAACTTGGAAATATTGCATTTTTCTTATTTAGATTTGGTAGTCAGTCTATTCTCCTAATCAATGAAGCTGTATCACACAGACATTAAGTGGACACATTTTGTAGTCAGTCTCATCAATGATTAAATGATTAAGTGATTAAATGATAACTCATACAAGCTGTGTGTTCTTAGGAAAATTACAAAATTACAAAATTCTGTTGCCTACACTAACAATTTTAAAGGACTTTTGAGTATTTAAAATGATGGTGTATCAGAATCATGGCACAGAATAAAAATGTAACAAATGTAACTATGGTTATTACTTGGCCATATGCATTTAAGTACATTCTGCTAGCTCTCACATGATGATTCAGTAGCCAAGATACTGACAAGTGGAGTAATTGTATATTCTGTCATATGCAAATGCAAAAATGAGACCACAGACTCATATTTTTTCCAAGACACAAACTTATGGAGCTTATATCCATCACAATCTCATGGCAAGCATGTTTAAACTACACTCTGACCTGAATATTTTTACTAGAAAAATCACAGAACCTAACTCTTTATTTTCCTCATTAATTCACAGTCTAACATGCCACAGATATTTACTTAGAAACTACTACCTATATTTGAAAACAAATACAAACAAATAAATTAGATAAGGAGCTGAATCTTTAATATAGTGTATACTTCTTTTATGAAAATGAGTTAGTTATTAGAATTATATGTTATTTGCTTCAGTTTTCACTTTAAATCCTCAATGCAGTTTTCCAAATGTAACACCAGTTTTTTGGAAGAAAAAAAAATTCCAAGTTGCACATCCCAGTTTTCTACTTTTAACAATATAGATATGAAAATATATAGGGATTTGAATGAAATAATTCTTTAAAGAACAACAAATGAAATACCTGAGTGATTATTAGATAGGGAAATATAAATCCATAAAAATATAATTTATACATTAAAAATCTTTAGATTGGGAATTATTTGGGGCAGTGTGGCATTAGAAACCAACCTCAGAAACATCCTAGGTAGTTGTAAAATAGCAAATTTTTATGGCCAATTCTAGACCCTCATATCAGGATATCTTTCGTATGTATAAGACTTTATACTTAGAAGAAGAAACTGGAGAAGTTCTTACATACTAATTCTGGAGTATTCATGTTTTATGGTAAGTGAGAAAAATTTTCTCAATCTAACTTCAATTTCTTGGTTTTATTTGATTCTTTTAAAATTTAAGTATATTTGACTTGCAATGTTGTGTTAGTTTTAGGTATATAGCATAGTGATTGTTATTTTAGTTATATTCCATTATAATTTATTAGAGACTTCTGAATATAATTCTCTAAACAGTTAATCCTTCTTACTTTTGTATTTATTTTATGTAGTTTGTATCAGTCAAGCTCATACTCCTAATTTGTTCCCCCTTTCTCTCCCCTTTGGAAACTATAAATTTCTTTTCTATATCTGTATCTCTGTGAGTCTGTTTCTGTTTTTATATAGATTCATTACCATTATTTGTTAATTTCCACATGTGACTGATATCACTGTATTTGTCATTTTCCATCTTACAAAGTATAATATTGTCTAGGACCATCTACGTTGCTGCAATGATATTTCATTCTTTCTATGGCTGAGTAATATTCCATTGTGTGTATGTATATGTAGTGTATGTGTATATCACATCTTCTTAAGCCATTTGTCTGTTGATTGGCACTAGGTTGTTTCCATGTCTTGGTTATGTGAGAAGTGTTGATGAACAATGGGACATATGCATTTTTTCAAATAAGAATTTTTGTTTTCTTCTGAATATATACCTAGCAATGGGATTGCTGAATTGTATGCTAGCTCTACTTTTAGGGTACAGAGTTCTGTTTCCTCCACACCCTTTCCAGTATCTATTAGTTGTAGACTTTTTGATAATAGCCATTTTTATACATTTAATGTGAGGTGATACTTCATTGTGGTTTTTATTTGCATATATCTAAAATAATTAGTGATATTGAACATATTTTCATGTGCCTGGTGACCATCTGTATGTCTTCATGGAAAAATATCTGTTTAGGTCTTCTGTCCATTTTATTTGTATTGAGTCGTTTGCTTATTTGATATTGAATTGTATGAGATGTTTGTGTATTTTGGATATTAATCCCTTGTTGGTAGTATTGTTTGCAAATATTTTCTTGCATTGCATAAGCTGTCTTTTCATTCTGTCAATGGTTCTNATATTTTCATGTGCCTGGTGACCATCTGTATGTCTTCATGGAAAAATATCTGTTTAGGTCTTCTGTCCATTTTATTTGTATTGAGTCGTTTGCTTATTTGATATTGAATTGTATGAGATGTTTGTGTATTTTGGATATTAATCCCTTGTTGGTAGTATTGTTTGCAAATATTTTCTTGCATTGCATAAGCTGTCTTTTCATTCTGTCAATGGTTCTCTTTCCCATACAAAAGCTATTATGTTTAATTAGGTCTGTCTTATTTCTTGTTATTCTTTTTTTTTTTTTTTGCTTTAGGGGACTGATCCAAGCATATATAGCTATGATTTATGTCAAACAGTGTTCTTCTATGTTCTCCTCTGGAAGTTTTACGTTTTCTATTCTTACATTTAGGTCTTTAAACCATTTTGAGTTTATTTTTTTAATTGGTGTAAGGGACCATCTGCAAGACCGTCTTTACTGTGTTGTGTACTCCTGCCTCCTTTGTCATAAATTAATTGACCATGGGTGTGTGGATTTACTTCTGGCCTCTCTATATATTGTTTCATTGATCTATGGGCTTGTTTTTGTGCTGATATCATGCTCTTTTGATTATGTAACTTTGTAATACAATCTGAAGACTAGGAGGGTTATACTGTTCTTTTTTCTCAAGATTTGCTTTGACAATTCTGGGTCTTTTGCAGTTTCAGATTAATATAAGGATTATCATTTTAATTCTGTGAAAGATGTCGTGGGTATTTTGATAGGGATTGCATTAAATCTGTAGATTGCTGAAATGAGTAGTTTGGCCACTTTAACAATATTAATTCTTTCAATCCAAGAGAATGGGATCTGTTTATTTCTTTGTGTCATCTTCAGTTTCCTTTATTGATATTTTTAGTTTTCAGAGTATAGGTGTTCACCTCCTTGTCAAAGTTTTATTCTTAGGTTTTATTCTTTCAGATGTAATTTTAAATGAGATTTTTTTTTCTTTATAATTTTCTCTTTAGATGTCTTATAATTAATGCATAGAAATAACAGATTTCTGTGTATTAATCTTGTATACTGCAACATTACTGAATGAATTTATCAATTCTAACAGTTTTGGGGTAAAGACTTCAGGCTTCTCTATCATGTCATTTACAAATAGTGACAGTTCTACTTCTTCTTTTCCAGTTTGGGTACTTTTAGCTTATTTTCCTTGCCTGATTCCTGTTGCTAGGATAAACTTGTAACCATCACTATAGCTAGCTATTTCAGTATAATTTTGTTATTATAATTTTAGATTATAAATTTCCATCTGGTTCTTTTTCTATCTTTTATTTCTTTATAGATAATCACTACTTTTCTGTTGAAAGAGTGTTCATAATAGCTTGTTGGAATAAAGTCTTTGTCAGGTAATATTCATGCCATCTTAATGTGGGCTCTTATGATTGTATACTCTTATGTGAATGAAGATTTTCCTTGGATATGTATATGTTGAATATTTTGAATTGTATTTGGAAGTTTTTAATATTATAAGATATTGGCATTTAAAACCTATGGAATAGCCTGTAATAAAACATAATGAAAAAATATATGTGTGTGTGTGTGTGTGTGTGTACACATGACTTAGCTATTTATATATATATAAATCACTTTGTTGTACAGCAGAAATTAACAACATTGTAAGTCAACTATACCTGGTAAAATTTAAAAATCAATAAACAAGCCTGTGGAGGATGTTGATATTTTTTATATGTATCAGACAATTAAACTGGCTATCAATTCAGTTCAGTTACTCAGTCGTGTCAAACTCTTTGTGATTCCATGAATTACAGCACGCCAGGCCTCCCTGTCCTGGAATGTGAAGTCAAGCGGGCCTTAGAAAGCATCACTACAAACAAAGCTAGTGGAGGTGATGGAATTCCAGTTGAGCTGTTTCAAATCCTGAAAGATGATGCTGTGAAAGTGTTGCATTCAATATGCCAGCAAATTTGGAAAACTCAGCAGTGGCCACAGGACTGGAAAAAGTCAGTTTTCATTCCAATCCCAAAGAAAGGCAATGCCAAAGAATCCTCAAACTATTGCACAATTGCACTCATCTCACACTTTAGCAAAGTAATGCTCAAAATTCTCCAAGCCAGGCTTCAGCAATACGTGAACCGTGAACTTCCAGAAGTTCAAGCTGGTTTTAGAAAAGGCAGAGGAACCAGAGATCAAATGGCCAACATCCACTGGATCACAGAAAAAGCAAGAGAGTTCCAGAAAAACATCTATTTCTGCTTTATTGACTATGCCAAAGCCTTTGACTGTGCGGATCACAATAAACCTGGCTATATCAAGGTATTAAGTAACACTGACCTTCTGCGGACTGTAGCTCCAATGACAGTTCAGTTTTCAGTGCTCCTTGGACATACTGATTTTATAACAGCTTTTAAAAATATTAAAAATACAAATTTCAAGTACAAGCTTGCATTAAGTGATACTTGAACACATATAAGATCATTCAATCAAGTCACAAGTTATGGTATAGATATTGGCAATTAGAATAATGAAGTAAAAAAAAAAAAACAGAAAAAAGTAATAGTTTTCGTCATGATACAAAACATGACAAAGGTAATAGTCCAGTTCAATAGAAAAATATTAATAATTTGACATAAAGTGATAGGACAAATCGAACAACTAACTTTGATAAAATAGAGATATTAAGAGAATTCAGATATCTAATTATTCATGGATATAATTATGTAATTCATATTCTTAGTAGAATATGCGATCACTTGTATAACACAATTCAAAATATTAGAGTAAAATCTCAACACTGAAATCATCATTGATAGAATTGTTAATAATTAATTAAATGGTATTATGATTGAATTAATAATTAGAAATATTGTGATACTCACTCAGTTCAGTTCAGTCGCTCAGTCGTGTTTGACTCTTTGTGACCCCAGGGACTGCAGCATGCCAGGCTTCCCTGTCCATCACCAACGACCAAAGTTTACTCAAATTCATATCCACTGAGTCGGTGATGCCATCCAAGCATCTCACCCTCTGTCGTCCCCTTCTCCTCCTGCCTTCAATCTTTCCCAGCATCAGGGTCTTTTCCAATGAGTCAGTTCTTTGCATCAGGTGACCAAATTATTGTAATTTTAAGCTTCAGCATCAGTCCTTCCAATGAATATTCAGGACTGATTTTCTTTAGGATGGATTGGTTGGATCTTCTTGCAGTCCAAGGGACTCTCAAGAGTCTTCTCCAATACCACAACTCAAAAGCATCAATTCTTCGGCACTCAGCTTTCTTTATAGTCCAACACTCATATCCATATGTACACCTTAAAACAAAAATTCTCCATCAACTTAACATTTAAATACAATACTATATTTTATATACCATTAACTCAAATATCAACTCTAATATTTTGCATTAATATAATTTTAGCCTAGAAAATTAGCCAAGAGTATTTTTCCTCTAAACTCTGTTTTGGATTTCCAAAATCACCACCTTATTCTACATTACTTTGCAGAGGAGGTATAAACTGACTAAAAATTTTGGAAATAAAACTAATTCTTTTATATTACCCTGAATGAGTATGAGATTGCAAAGTGGAAATATGGTTATGGAAAATCAATAATACCAGTGCAGCAATACAGGCAAGAAATGAAAATGGCTCCTATAAGGGTGATTTTGGAGGAGGTCATGAAAAGTCACCTCCCTAACTTATTTTGAATAGGAGACATAGTCATAAATAAAAATTATATATGGGTATGGTCAGTTCATATGGGTATGAGCATACAAAACCATCCTGATTATTTGCCCTCAGCCAGTCATTTTTATTGACTACCTCATAAATCATAAGATCAATCTGATAGGAACTGCCAAGGTGATAGGGATGGAGACTCTTTCTGGGCCCAGCAGCTGAGAAGCGCTTAAAATTGACCTCCCAGCAATGGACACCGATTTTGAACTATGGTTTGACCACTTGATGGTAACTACATGGAAACTCTTCCCTCCTAGGATCAATTTGTTCTCACAGAAGCAGACAGAAGCCTTTTTGCCTTCAGGGCTTCAAAAAATTCACTGAATAACAAGGTTGTGAGAAGTCTGAAGTCCTAAATGGAAAGTCTCTGAAAAGGAATACAGAAATTTTTAGCATCTTTGAAAAATAATAATTAGTATTTAGGGCCTGTTAGAACAGGGTTTGACCATTTTTTCCTGTGAAAGGTCAGATAATAAATATTATAGTTTTGGTGGGCCAAGAACCAAAATAGGGGATATGATATAGACACTTACAGAACATGAGAAGTAATAAATACCTAAAAATTATATTGATGAAATTTAAAATATGATAATATTAATAATAGAGTTTTTTTTAAATTATATTAAAATCAGAATCAAGTTTTTTAAGAGTACAAAATTTTTCCAACTGGGGTTCAAAGTCTGTTTTCTTATCTTCAAAACTGATTGCAAACACTCATCTGCTAATGCTGATCTGTAAAGAGATTTTACATATTTCATCTTGAAAAAAAGTCTTTTCACACAGACAGATGACATAGGCGACACTCAGAATGTCATAAATCTGTATGCCATAAATCCTCATGACAACTTGTAATGCCATGAGCGGCAGCACAAAGAAAACACCATATATGGTCTCTGTCTCAACTACTCATTTTTGTAGAGTGAGAAAACCCCTTAGGCAGTCTTAAATGAATAAATGTGTTTGAATTCCAATAAATTTATATTGATGGAACTTTTCATTTAATTTTCATATATCCTAAAACATTTTCTCATTTTGAGGTTTTTTTTTTTTTTTTTCAGTGTTATATAAGAACAATCCTAGTGCTTAAGCCAACATAAACGTCTGGAGAAGTGAAAAAGGATGGTGGATCTGACCTGTAAGGAGGATTTTGCCAAATCCAGCATTAGGGGAAATATTAAAATAGGCACTTGTTGAAAGAGGGTAAAAAATGCCAGCAGATGGCTGAGAATCTTGTGCAAAGTGTAAAATATAGCCAGATGCCAGAATGGTCCTGAAGGGAGACACATTTGCAGAATCTAATATGTTAAGTATATGAGAACACTGGAAAGACACCAATGAACTAACTAGAGGCTAGCTGATTCTTACTGGAGGTACATGCTGCTGTGTGTGCTCAGTCCTGTCTGACTCTTGTTACCCTATGGGCTGTTGGCTCCTCTGTCCATGAGATTTACAGGGAAGAATATTGGAATGGTTTGTTGTTTCCTTCTCCTTGGGATCTTGCCAACTAAGGGATCAAACCCACATCCTCTGTCTGTGTCTGCTGCATTGGCAGCAGACTTGAGCCACTTGGGCTGCCCATATTGAAGGTACAATGTAGCCTCAAATAAGAGCTCTTGAATAGGGTAGTTCTATTAATCAGCTCTATTTGTGCCTTGTAAAGCATGAATCTTCTTTAGAGGAAGATAACCTCATGAGGTCTCAAAAAGTCAGACATGACTGAGCAACTGAGCAACAACAACAGACCTCATCTGAGGCTCTTATATATTTTATACATAATGTCAATCATTAAATAAAAATAGGCATGGTGCAAAGCAATGTTATATTATTGGACATCAAGCAAAAAAAAATAACAAAGGAGACAGACAAGTACTTCAAATATTGGAATTACATGATTAGAACTTTGACTATGATAAATATTTTCTAAAATACAGAAAAAAAAGTAAAAAATAGCTGAAAAGATGGGAAATTTTCTACAGTGAATGAATTTACATTAACAATTATATTGAATTGAATTGTAGTAAGTTTTAGTGAAAAATACAATATATCATATCATAGGTTTTACACAGAGTAGCTATGCCAGAAAATAGCATTAGTGTACTTAAAGAAGTTTCAGAGAAAACGTGAAAATTGGAGTATAGAGACAGAAAATAATAAATAGAGTCAAAAAAAGTTGGAAAAATATCAGCTCAGTTCAGTTCAGTCACTCAGTTGTGTCCAACTCTTTGCCACCCCATGAGTCGCAGCACGCCAGGCCTCCCTGTCCATCACCATCTCCCGGAGTTCACTCAGACTCACATCCATCGAGTCCGTGATGCCATCCAGCCATCTCATCCTCGGTCGTCCCCTTCTCCTCCTGCCCCCAATCCCTCCCAGCATCAGAGTCTTTTCCAATGAGTCAACTCTTCGCATGAGGTGGCCAAAGTACTGGAGTTTCAGCTTTAGCATCATTCCTTCCAAAGAAATCCCAGGGTTGATCTCCTTCAGAATGGACTGGTTGGATCTCCTTGCAGTCCAAGGGACTCTCAAGAGTCTTCTCCAACACCACAGTTCAAAAGCATCAATTCTTCGGCGCTCAGCCTTCTTCACAGTCCAACTCTCACATCCATACATGACCACAGGAAAAACCATAGCCTTGACTAGACGGACCTTAGTCGGCAAAGTAATGTCTCTGCTTTTGAAAATGCTATCTAGGTTGGACATAACTTTTCTTCCAAGGAGTAAGCGTCTTCTAATTTCATGGCTGCAGTCACCATCAGCAGTGATTTTGGAGCCTAAAAAAATAAAGTCTGGCACTGTTTCCACTGTTTCCCCATCTATTTCCCATGAAGTGATGGGACCAGATGCCATGATCTTCGTTTTCTGAATGTTGAGCTTTAAGCCAACTTTTTCACTCTCCTCTTTCACTTTCATCAAGAGGCTTTTTAGCTCCTCTTCACTTTCTGCCATAAGGGTGGTGTCATCTGCATATCTGAGGTTATTGATATTTCTCCTGGCAATCTTGATTCCAGCTTGTGTTTTTTCCAGTCCAGCGTTTCTCATGATGTACTCTGCATATAAGTAAAATAAGCAGGGTGACAATATACAGCCTTGACGGACTCCTTTTCCTATTTGGAACCAGTCTGTTGTTCCATGTCCAGTTCTAACTGTTGCTTCCTGACCTGCATACAGATTTCCCAAGAGGCAGGTCAGAAGATCTGGTATTCCCATCTCTCTCAGAATTTTCCACAGTTTATCCTGATCCACACAGTCAAAGGCTTTGGCATAGTCAATAAAGCAGAAATAGATGTCTTTCTGGAACTCTCTTGCTTTTTCCATGATCCAGCGGATGTTGGCAATTTGATCTCTGGTTCCTCTGCCTTTTCTAAACCCAGCTTAAACCTCAGGAAGTTCACAGTTCACGTTTTGCTGAAGCCTGGCTTGGAGAATTTTGAGCATTACTTTACTAGTGTGTGAGATAAGTGCAATTGTGCGGTAGTTTGAGGATTCTTTGGCATTGCCTTTCTTTGGGATTGGAATGAAAACTGACCTTTGCCAGTGTTGTGGCCACTGCTGAGTTTTCCAAATTTGCTGGCATATTGAGTGGATAGAAGTCAGTAAACAGGTTTAATTAATTTGTTATTGCAAAGATGTGACATAATTACAATTGGCATCCAAGAGCAAGAGAAAAAGATACCGGCCAAGAGTTATGCAATCCTGATGAAAGATATAATCCCACACATTCAAGAAGCTCTGTTGAAACCTAAACAACATTAACACAGTGAAACCATATGAGCAATATTATTGTAAGATTTATGAAAACCAAAGATTAAGAAAAAAATTGTAAACTAGATTGAAGTGAAAACATAAGATACATTATAAGATACTCTTAAAAGCAGCAACACAAGACTCACAACTTCTCCAAAAAAATGAAGGAAGTCAGAATATAAGAGAATAACAATTTAAAAATTATAAAGGGAATGTACTATCAATTTTAAATTTTGTATCTGGTAAAAAATAATGTTCAATGTGAATAAACTAAAGTTGTTTTTGGACATATAAAACTTTTTCAATTCATATGTAGTAATTATGTAGTAATAGATGTAGATAATTATATAGTAAAAGAAATATTTAAATGACTATTAAAAGCAGTGAAAGTGACTCTAGAGGAGGAAAATTTAGCAGTGAATCTTAGAAAATGATAAATTATAAATGAAATTCACTATATAACAACTCAGCAAAATTAGTAATGTATTTAAGATGGGTACATAATTGAAATACATGGCAACATAAAATGTTGCCATGATACCTTTGCAAATAATAAGGTTGTAAAGATTGAATTAGGGTGATGAGGAGTAAATTAAGTTGATTATGAATTAATGACACAGTTTAATTCAAATCAAAACCCCAGCAGACTTATTCTGTGTGTGTGAAACAGACAAGTTGATTTTAAAATTCATGTGAAAATGAAGCCAAGAAAGAGCCAAGAAAATTTTGAGAAAGCCTCAAAATAGGAGGACTTAATTTCAAATAGCATGTCATATTTTGATGCTCTAGTAAGATAGTGTCACATTAGCACCAAGAAACAATAAGAGCTCAGTGGAATAGAATAATTTTATAGACAGACATGTGTAAAGTTATTTTATTTATAAGGTGAAACTTCAGTACAGAAAAAAGATGCCCATTTCAATAATCACTTTGGGTCAGTTGAATAACATACAGAAAAATAAGAACCTTAAACGATACCATTTGAATAGGTATATATATAGTCACATATATATTTATTTATATAAATATATTTTTCTACATATAGTATATATTCTTTATGATTATGGATTGAAACTTTCAAAGTAAAGCAACTCATTTTTTTTTTTAGTAGAAAATAGGATGTAAGTTTCATAACCATATTATATGCAAAGGTTTCTACTTCAGGGCATAAAAATTGACAATGAAGTGAAAAATATTGAAAATTGGGCTACACAAACATTATCAAATTTTCTTTAAAAGACATGTTTTAGTATCATGAGAATAAATAACTTGGGTATAGAACTTCCTGAACAGCAATAATTAAAACTGACATCATACTCATTCATGAAAACCAAAGTTTTTCCCCCAAGATAAGGAATAAAGTATGGATGACTGTTTTTTAACCACTACCATATTGGAAGTCCTAGCCAGAGTGATTAGACAAGAAAAAGACATAAAACACATTTGGAAAGGAAGAAGGAAACTATCTCTTATTTGCAAATGATATGATTTGATACGTTTAACATAAAAAAATAAGTTTTGATATTACACAGTTGCAGTGAAAAGTCCAAAAAGAAAAGTAATAAAAATAAATGTAATTACAACAGCATTCAAAAAGTAAAATATTTTGGAATAAATTTAGCCAAGGAAGTGAAAGACTTACAAATGGAAAACTACAAAACATTACTGAGAAAAAATTGCTTAAAAAGTACCAGGTGTTCTAGGATGATGAAAAAATTTTAAACTAGAGAGAAATAGTATTTATAAAACATTTTGAATGTTCTAAATTCCACTTACGTGTATATATTAAAAGACTTAATTGCTAAATTGTATGTTATGTGAATTCCAACTCAATTATAAAAAAAGAAATAAAATCAGGATACTATATAGTAGGGAGTAGGGAGCCAGATGGCAGGATAATAAGTAGTGGTACTTTTTGGATACCATTACTGTTTCCATTTCTTGATTTGTGCACTGATTTCAAACGTGGTTCACTATTTGAAAATCATTGCACTATATGCTTTTTATTTTGAATATATACCTGTACACACATATATTTTACACTTCAAAACATTTAATAATGCAATTGAATTCTCAAACAACTGAAACAATTTCAAATGTGATTGGATAAAATATTATTCACAATTTCAAAAAAAAAATAAGTTACTTAGGAATAAATAAAATATGCTCAAGACCAGGAGAGAGAAAATATTTGAAAAAATATCTAAATGAATCCTAAGATGAGTAGAGTCATATGTCACATTTATAAGTGGGAGTGCTAAGCTACTGCAGTTGTGTCCAACTCTTTGTGACCCAGTGGAATGTAGCCTGCCAAGCTCCTTTGTCCATAATATTTTCCATGCAAGAATAATGGAATGAATTGACATTTCCTTCTTCAAGGGATCATCCTGACCCCGGGATCAAACCTGCATCTCTTATGTCTCCTACATTAGCAGGTGGGTTCTTTACCACCAACGCCACCTTAAAAGTGGGGGAATACCATAAATGGTTGTTTTTCCTGTACTGATGCATTAAGTGTAAATCCAGTGAAAATAATAATTTTTTACAAATTTTGTAATATAGTTCCAAAGTTTTTACAAAAAAAAAAAAGACGAAAAATAGCCAAGGGACACTTTAATTAGAAGAGTGTGGTAGGCAGAATTCTAAAATGGTCCTTAAAGCCTCCTCCTGAGGATGTACATGTACTATATATATATATATTCCATGGAATTTGTGACATGATTATCTAGTCATTTCTGTGTTTAGGCTGTTGTAATGTTATATGGCCCAGTTTCCTCAGAGAAAGGGCAATTATCTGAAGTGGACTGACATAATCAGAAGAAGAGATTTAAAGCATGAGAAGGATTCACTGCAAGGGAGATACATTGCTATTTTTGAAGATGGAGAGAGTAATGTGACAGAAAAGCAGCTGTCCTCCAGGAGCTGAGAATGAATGGAATATGATGGCTGGTGAGGAATCAGGGGTCTGAGTCCTACAAATTCAAGGAATTGATTCCTGACATGGCATCATGAGTATGGAGGAGGAAACAAGCTCTGAATGGAAAGGCAGCCCAGCCTACATCTGGATTTTAGCTTGGAAGACCTTGAAAAGATAATGAAATGATGCAATGTCCAGACATCTAATCCATCAGACTCTAAGATAATAAATGGGTGCTTAAGCCTGGAAAATTGTAGCTTTTTTAAATGTAGAAATAGGAAACCAACAAAAACAAGATAGAGGAATTTGTTCTAACAGGTACCAAATTATAAACCTATCAAAGTTAAACAAAATGAAATTTGTGTCAGAAAAGAAAAGGAGTCTACAGGAACAAAATAAAGATCCCTAAGGAAACCTTTGCATACCTGTAAACTTGATGTTTGACTGAAGTAGAAAGCAAGATCACTGGTGAAATAATGAATTATTCAGTAAATGGTTGTGAACTAATCAGTAATCTGAGTAAAAAAGAAAAAGTACTTCATTCCTCTCTCACATCACACCTATAAATATTCTGGGTTAACAACTTAAATATAAAAAGCAAATCTTAAAATTTTAGTTGTATAGAAAGGATAGTTTTATGTCCTGAGGAATGAATAGATATCTAAAGATAGGAAAAACAGAATCAATAAAGAACACAATTATAAAGTGGAAAAGCCAGATATTTGCACCAATTATTTTCAAGAAAGCAGATTAAAAACTCCAATTAACATGAATTAGAGATCATTTTGCTGTGGTCTAGAAAAGTAGAAAATATGAGCATATATCATCCAGCAATCTACTCCTAGATATATCTATCTTAAAGAGTACATCTCTGACAGGTACACTTGGATATGCATAAAAATTTATAGCAGCATTGTTTACTAAAATAAAAAAATTAAAAATAAACTGACCATCACTCTTAGCAAAAATAAAGGTCAGTTTCTGTATTAAAATACTAATAAAATTTGAAAGTATGTGAATTTGAATTCTGTAAATCAACAGGTTGGGGCTCACAGTACAATGTCAAATAATATATCAAGTTATAGAAGAATTCATGTAATATACTTTGTTCCATTTAACAAAATTAAAGACAGGCAAGATAACATTTATGGGAAAATACATATGTGCTACAAGTATAGAGAAATTCATAAAAACAACGAAACTCAATATAGGCCAGTAGTTATTTGTACAGGGGTGACAGGGGTTTTAGCCATGAAATTAAAAGACGCTTACTCCTTGGAAGACGGAGAAGGCGATGGCACCCCACTCCAGTACTCTTTCCTAGAAAATCCCATGGACAGAGGAGCCTGGTAGGCTGCAGTCCATGGGGTCGTGAAGAGTCAGACACGACTGAGCGACTTCACTTTCACTTTTCACTTTCATGCATTGGAGAAGGAAATGGCAACCCACTCCAGTGTTCTTGCTGGGAGAATCCCAGGGACTGAGGAGCCTGGTGGGCTGCCATTTATGGGGTCGCACAGAGTCAGACACGACTGAAGTGACTTAGCAGCAGCAACTCCTTGGAAGAAAAGTTATGACCAACCTAGATAGCATATGCAAAAGCAGAGACATTACTTTGCCGACTAAGTTCCGTCTAGTCAAGGCTATGGTTTTTCCTGTGGTCATGTATGGATGTGAGAGTTGGACTGTGAAGAAGGCTGAACGCTGAAGAATTGATGCTTTTGAACTGTGGTGTTGGAGAAGACTCTTGAGAGTCCCTTGGACAGCAAGGAGATCCAACCAGTCCATTCTGAAGGAGATCAGCCCTGGGATTTCTTTGGAAGGAATGATGCTAAAGCTGAAACTCCAGTACTTTGGCCACCTCATGGGAAGAGTTGACTCATTGGAAAAGACTCTGATGCTGGGAGGCATTGGGGGCAGGAGGAGAAGGGGATGACAGAGGATGAGATGGCTGGATGGAATCACTGACTCGATGGACGTGAGTCTGAGTGAACTCTGGGAGTTGGTGATGGTGATTGCAGCCTGGCGTGCTGCAATTCATGGGGTCGCAAAGAGTCGGACACGACTGAGCGACTGAACTGTACTGAACTGACTGGGGGTTTGTGAGTAATTGGGGTGGGGACAGGAAAGATACCCATGTGGCTAGTTCTCATTAGAGTAAATATTATTTTTAATTTATGAAGGTGAATTATTGGCACATAGATAGTTTACATTGTATAAGATGGTATGCCTTACATATTTCATATCTGCAAAATACCATTATTTTTAATAAAAATTTGCATTGTTTTTATCCTATATATCTTTTGAAAAACTGTAAAATTCATTATCTTATTTACCCATCATAAACTTAGCATGATCCAGTCAGATTTTTTATACTTATTTTTAGATAGAGAAAACATACTTTAAAATGACAGTAACCAGAAAAAATCTTCTAATATCAAAGTATACATAAAATTCAACACATTCAATTGCTCCTTTTAAAAGGAAGAAAAATGATTATTGAATGTCTTCAAAATGCCAGTATACTTAAATATTATGTCAGTAAATCATGACAGCAATTCAGTGAACTATTAATAATTATCACTAATCCACTATAAAAGTAAAGAAACTAAGATTTGGAAGAGTTGAATCTCTTGCCCCAGAAGTCTTCCTTCCCTAGCAGCAAAGCTGTATTTGTTCTCTACATTTTTTGTATGACTACAAACTTTGCATTCATTTTACATATTACTAACTCTCTAAAGCATTTGGCTTCTTGGTTAGTAACTGAATTATTGTATTTCATAAAATAAAAAGTCAATAACCTACTTTTCTGCAAAGAGATAATCTCTGAATCCATTTGTGATTTTTCAAAATTGTCTGTTCTCTATATGAAAACAAAATCATCTGAAACGACCAAATATACTTTTCTATTCTCAAAAATAACACACTTAGTGAATTTTTTTCCTTCCAATTTTGCTATTTCTTATAGTAACAGTACTTTGAAAATTTCCACAGTGAAAGTCATTTCCTCACAGACCATAAATCCATAGGGCTAGAGAGTGATTCAATTTTCTGATTTATGCAACATCACGCTCCATGCTGAGCACTGGCTACTCTCTTGGTTCCATAACTGCATACAAGCCCAAAGCTTCAATTCCTTGAAAGTTACACCTTTCATGTCATATTTAGTNTTCCTCACAGACCATAAATCCATAGGGCTAGAGAGTGATTCAATTTTCTGATTTATACAACATCACGCTCCATGCTGAGCACTGGCTACTCTCTTGGTTCCATAACTGCATACAAGCCCAAAGCTTCAATTCCTTGAAAGTTACACCTTTCATGTCATATTTAGTCATTGACTGAACTACTATAAAAAGAATGTTTTAAATCATTTGCATTCTAGTTAAATTAAGGCCATCCAACACCTCGGTCTGTTGACCTTCATTCTCGCTCACTGAGTAGCTCTTTCCTTGCTTTTGGAAGAAACGGAGCAGAGAAAAATCAGTCATTATTTCGACTTCAGCTATTCAACTCTGTGCCCTAATCCTTCTAAGCCTGCATTCACAGCTCCCTGGAAATTAAAAAAAAAAAAAAAAAATTCTTCTGAACTAAAGAATTCAAGTTCTAACATCAGAGCCTCCTTGAAATACTAGAGAAACAGAAAAGATCTCCCTTGAAGTACTGCCTACTGTTCCAGATATTCAAAGACTATAGCGATAAGAAAAATGCTTCTAAATGGTTACCAAGCTTTCGAATTGGTGGCATTTTTCACAAGATATACATTTTCCCTAGTTCGTTATCTATGTTCCTTAATGAATTCTGTCATTTTGTTCCTCTATATGGAACATTTATTCAAATTATAAGAGAACATTCTACTAACTTAGCTTTTTGCAATGTATTTTTACAAAGCAACAACAATGAATATGAGGCAACTGTGTGATACTGTAAATCATGATACATCCCCTATCATTTCTATATGTGTATAAGGGGCAAAATGTGAATATAGTGTTTTCTCTAACCTCTGTGCAAAGTCAAAGCTTAATTTATTACTTTCAAACATTTAACACTATTCTGCAATTAGATACTAAGAATAAACTATATAATTTATAGTTCTGTTCCTCCACACAAAAGATGCCCACTTCACACAACTGCTTAATATACACTATTACTGTTTTGTAAAAATACATGGCAACCTCTTAGTTTACATTATCATAACCATAACTTCCAATTCAGAATACACTGGATAAAGAGGGATGGGGCTCGGTATCGCAAATAGGCAAATTCAATTCAGTTTTCCTGTTCCTAAAGATGAAATCCCAACAATTTGAGACTGACCATAAAGCAGCCCTCTCTTTTTTGTTTTCTTCTATGTCTTATCTTCTTCTGTTTTGCCTTTTCTTTCAATGCCTCCCTACAATCTCCCAAATTAGCAGCCAACAGTAAGTATAGGCTCATTAACTATATATTTTAATACATTTGTTCATGTGAGAGTCTAGTAAGATAATGACAAAGAATTAAAAATAAAAAACAAACAAACTCTTCTTCTCTCTACTAACTGAGAAAGTTTAAACTGTATAAAATCTAGGGTAACATTAAAAATATCTTACTGAGGATTCAAACAAATTGACTTTTTTCAAAACAATGTAAGCTGTATTCTGAAAGGAAAAACAAACCACTTAAAGTCATTAGTATTATCAAAAATAACTAATGAAACAAGTTTATGGGACAATGGGAAAGCTAGTATTCTAAATATTGATGTTTCATAACTAAGCTATATATTGATTACTTTCTGCACATTTTTAAAATCACAACTATGACTACTAGGACAGTTCAATTAAAAACATAAGGACAAAGTTCTACCTGCTATGAAAAAAAGTTATGAATATCTATCAAATGACTATTCAGATTAACCTGGCATTTATAAAGGTGAACTGCAGAGTTTTTACTGTCTCTAAATGAGGGCCTTGGGCTTAAACTCTCTTTTTCAGAATAATCTCCTATTCCTAAGTTTGCTGTTGCTAAGTCGCTTCAGTTGTATCTGACTCTGTGCGACCCCAGAGAAGGCAGCCCACCAGGCTCCCCTGTCCCTGGGATTCTCCAGGCAAGAACACTGGAGTGGGTTGCCATTTCCTTCTCCAATGTATGAAAGTGAAAGGTGAAACTGAAGTCGCTCAGTCATGTCTGACTCAGCGACCCCATGGACTACAGCCCATCAGGCTCCTCCATCGATGGGAGTTTCCAGGCAAGAGTACTGAAGTGGGGTACCATTGCCTTCTTTGCTGCTGCTGCTAAGTAGCTTCAGTCGTGTCCGACTCCGTGCGACCCCACAGACAGCAGCCCACCAGGCTCCCCTGTCCCTGAGATTCTCCAGGCAAGAACACTGGAGTGGGTTGCCATTTCCTTCTCCAATGCAAGAAAGTGAAAAGTGAAAGTGAAGTGTCTCAGTCGTGTCCGACTTTTCACGACCCCATGGACTGCAGCCCACCAGGCTTCTCCGTCCATGGGATATTCCAGGCAAGAGTACTGGGGTGGGGTGCCATTGCCTTCTCTGATTGCCTTCGTTAAGCCACCATTAATGATCCTTTTTTCCTTTATGGAAAGCAGTAAATGACTGGATTGCATAGAAACATAGTGACTAAATAACATTTTGTATAACTCTGTTAATGTTACACAGAGGTGTAGGAAAGGGAAACATATACCATGGAATGAGAGCCTATTCTTACAACCTATAACAGAAATTAATATGTCTTTATGATAAAAGCAATATTGCTTCTTGACTAGTTGAAAAATTAGAAGAGTAAATTTTCCTTAGTTTAATTATGAAATGAAGTATTTGAAATATTTTCAATATTGTCCCTATATCAAAATACTTCCTAAAATATAAAAGAACATAACTGAAAAAAGCAATCTTGAATTTGCGCATTATCATAGTTTAGTTAAATAACATCAACCTTCCAACAATACTGTTTAAATTTCAGTCACTCAACTATGTTAATTGTAAGTAATTACACAAACTTTTCCACTAGCTTTTTTGGCCTCAGATCACTAGGAATATAACAGATGTGTGTCATGTTCAGTGATCAGTTACAGCTGTTCTTTAGAACTCTGTCAGTGATTCTTCACTGTTTAGTTATTTGAAGTCTTCTCAGCAAAATACTAAGAGGAAATTTGCTAGAATTTAGAAAGTGATGGTTAGATGATGATGAGGTTACTGAAATGGGTATTTTAATAGTTCAATTGTAAGTAATGGCATATTTTAGAGCATGACCAGACAAGAGGTAGGTGGAGTGGGTGGGAAATAAGTTATCAGAGAAAAGTTTAGGGAAGTAAGGGACTTTACCGGGTCTAGATGAGTTATCTCTGGAGATATTGAATACACTCCGAACAATAACTAGAAATGTGGTGAAGGGAACTGCAGTCAGTTGAATGCTAAAATAGAAAAATTAAAAGGCATGATCCAGTAAAGTTAAAGAAGTATGTGTATTGAATTTATTAATAAGATGATCAGCTACATTGATAATCTAATTTCTACTATTTTCTTCTTAAACTAATCTTTTTATCTCTTTGTACAGTAAATTACTGGTTTTTCCATTAATCATATATGGATGTGAGAACTGGACAATAAAGAAGGCTGAGCATCAAAAAATGGATGCCTTTGAACTGCAGTGCTAGAGAAGACTCTAGAGAATCCCTTGGACCGCAAGGAGACCAAACCAGTCAATCCTAAAGGAAATCAACTCTGAATTGATTGGAAGGACTGATGATGAAGCTCCAATACTTTGGACACCTGACACTAAGAGCCAACCCATTGAAAAAGACCCTGATGCTGGTAAAGATTGACTGCAGGAGGAGAAGGGGGAGAGAGAGGATGAGATGGTTGGATGGTATCACTGACTCAATGGGCAGGAGTTTGAGCAAACTCCAGGAGATAGCAAATAGTGAAACCTGGTGTACACGACTGAACAACAACAATAACAATAGTTAATTATGCAAAGTTGTGTCAGGAAGTTGTAGAGTGTTATCTTTGCAGGTATAAGCTGAGGTCAGTGGACCACCATTACATTTTTTGTTCAGTGTTCAAGTAAGACAAAAACCATGTTGGGAAAAAATGATAGCTGTTTAACAAGAAAATACTATATGAAACAGAGGTTTATTTCAACTGAAATAAATCCTTCACATTTAATGTTTGGTTTTTAATAAAGCTTAAAAATTTCCTTATGAAATAGGATCATAATAATTTAAAAAGAACAAATAACATTGCAATGAATTTTTAGAAGCAATCAGAAAATTCTAGGTTGAAACTATCATGAGTAAGAAGCATTAATTCAAAAGAACAGAGAAAATGGAAAAAATGTCAAAAAATATAAAATGCAATCTTAATTCACATAACCTAGTGAAAGGCATTTGAAGAATAAACACAATTTCTCTTTTTGTGAATAACTGATCTCCAGGTAATTCAAAGGAGTTTCATTGCCTTTTCACAGAATTATTTTTTTAAACCATTTTCTAAGTAAGAGCAGGGTACCTAATAAACATATGCTTAAAGTCAAAGCTTATTTGAATATAATTTACTCTCTGATGTTCCATACATTTGAGGACTTGCATGCTCAGTTGCTCAGTCATGTCCAACTATTTGTGACTCCAAGAACTGTAGCCCATCAGGCTCCTCCTGTCTCTTATACACATCTCAACCATATCAAANGAACAAATAACATTGCAATGAATTTTTAGAAGCAATCAGAAAATTCTAGGTTGAAACTATCATGAGTAAGAAGCATTAATTCAAAAGAACAGAGAAAATGGAAAAAATGTCAAAAAATATAAAATGCAATCTTAATTCACATAACCTAGTGAAAGGCATTTGAAGAATAAACACAATTTCTCTTTTTGTGAATAACTGATCTCCAGGTAATTCAAAGGAGTTTCATTGCCTTTTCACAGAATTATTTTTTTAAACCATTTTCTAAGTAAGAGCAGGGTACCTAATAAACATATGCTTAAAGTCAAAGCTTATTTGAATATAATTTACTCTCTGATGTTCCATACATTTGAGGACTTGCATGCTCAGTTGCTCAGTCATGTCCAACTATTTGTGACTCCAAGAACTGTAGCCCATCAGGCTCCTCTGTCCATGGGATTTTCCAGGCAAGACTACTAGAGTCGGTTGCCATATCCTACCCCAGGGGATTTTCCGGACCCAAGGATCAAACCTGAGTCTCCTGAATCTCCTGCATCGACAGGCAGATTCTTCACTACTTGCCACCTGAGGACTTAGACATAACTAAAAACCTTTTTAAATGTATCATTTACCACTGTGTCAGGAATAGGAAGGGCTATGTGGGCTCTGCTCTATCTATTTCCTTCTGTATAGAATCTAGGTTGTAAGATTCTTATAAAAACCTTTATTGTAGGCAACTAGTTAAAGGACTGAGCAGTAGCTGCCAGAATCAAATGTTTTATTTGTCCTTTTGATTTTTTTTTCTCTTTTTCAATCAGTTATTTTGTGTCATATACTAATCAATGGAGAATATCAATCTAGTGATTTCAAAGGCTATTTCTTTTTCATTTGTTATGTGATGGATTTTATCTGCACACTAGTTAATAAGGTAGAAAGTGAAAAATCTAAATATTAAAATCCTTAATTCTTAAAATGTACATATGTTTATTTGAACAAAATATCTCAAAGGATGAAACTGGAACAGAATGAAGTTGCAGTTCTGTGAGATTTTACAGAACACACAAGTCTCACTTTATTTTGGATATTTTATTTATATTTCAGTAACATATAGAGTTTAAGAGCTAAAACCCTGGGGATTTAAATATAAAAACCATTGCTTTGAATTTTATTTTGGGAGAAAATTGGTAGTATGTAAAGTTCCTGAGTGTAGAATAGTAAATTGAACATTCATTCTCTTCATTAGAATAAGATCAATAATAAAATGCACAACTATAGCTTTTTATTATACTTTACATTTTAAAGGATTCCTTATGAAAGAAATTTTATAAAGAAAATATATTTGTTTTGGCATAAGACATAGCCATTGACTTAACTCAGTGGAGTAAGTCTAGCTGTTCTTTTTAAATTGTTTTTGTATCAGATCAGAGAATGCAATAACAACCCACTCCAGTACTCTTGCCTGGAAAATCCCATGGATGGAGGAGCCTGGTGGGCTGCAGTCCATGGGTCGCTAACAGTCAGACATGACTGAGTGACTTCCTTTCCACTTTTCACTTTCATGCATTGGAGAAGGAAATGGCAACCCGCTCCAGTGTTCTTGCCTGGAGAATCCCAGGGATGGGGGAGCCTGGTGGGTTGCTGTCTATGGGGTCACACAGAGTTGGACACGACTGAAGTGACGCAGCAGCAGCAGCATGTAGCAGATGTAACATTTAGTAATACTACAAAATGCATTCTATGTCACATATTTGCAAATTTACTGAAATAACAATATTCACTGCTTTTATTATATTTATCTATTTTAAATTAAAGCCAAACTTTAAGACTCCAGTGTACTAAAAATACTTTTAATTAATGTGAAAACACCAACATATTAGATCAGGGTTCCCCCTTATTCAATATGACCTCACTCAACTAATTGCATTTACAATGACCCTATTTCCAGATAAGACCATGTTCCATATTCAGTGTTTCTGATATTCATTTCAATAGTCTTTCTACTGATGACTATTTTTGTTTTTATCAAGGTAGCTAAAGGTTTCATAAGATGTATGTCATACATATATTAATAGTGGTTAGAATATATACAGATACATGTTGTGTATATATATAGTCATGTTTATGTACACATAACACAGATGTGCATATGATTTGTTTAGGAATTTGAGCTAGAAGAGACTAATACAAGCTTGCTCCATTGCCTTCCTTTTCTGTCTTGTCAGTATTAGTGCCTCATATATCTTTCATTTTACTTATTTAACAAATAAAATACACTTAGTTGTTCATGTACTTAATAGCAGTAACTGTAAAATCAAGATTTAACAATCAAAAAATGAGTATAAGATCAAAACAGACTTTTCTCCAAATAAGACATATAGATGGCAAAAAAAAAAAAAAAAACAGGAAAGGATACTCTGCATCACTATTTATCAGAGAAATGCAAATCAAAACTACAGTTAAGTAATACCTCTCACTGGTAAGAATGGCCATCATCAAAATAAATCTACAAACAATAAATGTTAGAGAGACTGTGGAGAAAAAGGAATCCTCCTACACTGTTTGTGGGAATGTAAATTGGTACAACCACTATGGAGAACAGTATGGGGTTTCCTTAAAAAACTGGAAACAGAACTAGTATATGATACAGCAATTCCACTCCTTGGCATATATCCAGGGAAAACCTTAATTTGAAAAGATATATGTACCCCAAAATTAATTGCAGCACTATTTACAATAGCCAGGACATGGAACCTAAATGTCAATTGGCAGAGGAATGGATAAAGATGTGGTACATATATACAATGGAATATTACTCAGCCATGAAAATTTAATAATGCCATGTGGCAACATGGATGGACTTAGAGATTATCATACCAAGTGAAATAAGTTGGACAAGACAATACAAATATCATATGATACCACTCATGTGGAATCTAANGGCAGAGGAATGGATAAAGATGTGGTACATATATACAATGGAATATTACTCAGCCATGAAAATTTAATAATGCCATGTGGCAACATGGATGGACTTAGAGATTATCATACCAAGTGAAATAAGTTGGACAAGACAATACAAATATCATATGATACCACTCATGTGGAATCTAATTTTTTTTAAATAATATAAATGAACTTATTTACAAAGCAGAAATAGGCTGCCAGATTTTGAAAACAAACTTGCAGTTACCAAAGGGGAAACACGGTGGAGAAGGATAAATAAGGAGTTTGTGATTAGTATGCATACACTACTACATATAAAATAGAGAACCAACAAAGACCTACTGTATAGCACTGGGGACTGACTCCTCTCAATCTTCTGTAATAACCTATATGGGTAAAGAATCTGAGAAATAATGAATAAACATATATATATATATATTTTTTTTTAATTAAAATTAAAAAAAGAAATTTTAAAACTTTCAAATGATTAATAANAGGGGATGACAGAAGATGAAATGGTTGGATGGCATCACTGACTCAATGGACATGAGTTTGAGTAAACTCCGAGAGCTGGCGATGGACAGGGATATCTAGCATGCTGTGGTCCATGGGATTACAAAGAGTCAAACATGACTGAGCAACTAAACTGAACTGAACTGAAGTGATCGTGAAATGTTCAAACAGAAACAATTAAAATATGTATGAGGCATAATGATGGAACACTACTTCACTGATTTTATTCCAGTTTCTTCAAAAGTCTGAGAACCATGTACCGAAATATCTAGATTATTGTTTCCTGAACAATTTTTCCTCTCTTTCTCTCCACCCCACTGCCCCCATATCTATCTAGATACATGTCAGTAATTCCCAAAACACTACCACATTCTCCTGACAGGCAGCTGGTCTCATGTCTCCCTACACGGGACACCAGAATATTTTCTGATGTATTGCTGACATCATGCTTTTCTTGAATCAAAGTCCCTGTGNATTATTGTTTCCTGAACAATTTTTCCTCTCTTTCTCTCCACCCCACTGCCCCCATATCTATCTAGATACATGTCAGTAATTCCCAAAACACTACCACATTCTCCTGACAGGCAGCTGGTCTCATGTCTCCCTACACGGGACACCAGAATATTTTCTGATGTATTGCTGACATCATGCTTTTCTTGAATCAAAGTCCCTGTGCCGTGTTCTGAGGATCCATCTACTCCAGGCTCCAGTGTGGCTCTCAGAGCTTCCATAGCCCAAGCTCTAAGTATAACCATGAAATTCCATTGAGTGGAGAATTCCAGATTGGGTTTGAGTAATAGAAATTTGGCTGAAAAATTATAAGTTGGGTAAAACTAGTACAATTCTTCTACACATTCAATTTTTATAAAGTGCCCTGAGACTCAGAGTACTACATTAGTATTTAGAAAGGCTCACAGAGGTGAAGGCTAATGCCCTGGCCATGCCAGGCACTATTTTTCTTCGTGCTCTGACCTCATTGCCAACAATGCTGAAAAGTCCACTTACGTTTTCAAATGTAGGGAGATAACGGTTTGTTGTCTTTTCTCGGATTAGGGTCAGCTTGGCATCTTTTTCAACAGGTGGGCACAGTGGCAAAACCATGATCATTTCACCCAAATCTGCCACACCCTCTGAATACATATCAATCCTGAAAAGATAAAGTAACCAAATTGTCAAATGTCTCTGCCTTAGATTTTGGAATGGGTGAGAATGAGACATCGAGAGGTACCAAAGTGATTCTCTGTTGGTGCATTTTTCTATGCCAGTCATTTAGCTTTGTTTTTTAAAATTAATTTTAGCATTCCATTCTAGAACAAGCCATCAAGGTAAACATATGTGTGATCTTTTTGTTATACACATGACCAAATATAGGGACAGAGCATATCAGTGGCCCGTCCATAGTCACAGGCATGAGAGACTTGGGTGGAATCAGCGCAGGTAACCACTGGGACCACACCTGGGTGTGCCATCTCTGCTGTGCCATGGTCTGAGCATGGTTAGTGTGATGTGTTAGTACCACCTCAGTCATGTCCAGACAGAGTCCTGGCACCTCAGTCCCAGTCACATCCCTCTTCCTCTCTCATCCTGTTAGAACATTTAGAGTCCCAACACCAGCACTTCCTCCAGTCATTTTCCGTAGAACCTGGTTCCATAACACTCTCCATATACTATCGCCAGGCTCTGGTTTTGTTTGAATTTCTCAGGACTGTACCTTTCATTCCTTTTTCATGGCTGGATAATATCCCACTGTATGGATGTACCAACTTTTGTTTTTTCATTCATCAGTTAATGGACATCTTTGATTCTCATTATTGATTATGAGCAACACTGCTATGAACTTCTGACCATAAATTTTAGTGCGGGGGTGTTTTTAATCCTCTTGAAAGGAATTGCTGAGTCATATGGTAACTCTATGATTAACTTTTAGAGTAACTGCAGTAGTTCCTTGAGTGCTAAGTCGTGTCTGACTCTGTGACTTTGTGGACTATAGCCCACCAGGATCCTCTGTCTATGGGATTCTCCAGGCAAGAATACTGGAGTTGGTTGTCTGCCCTCCTCCAGTGGGTCTTCCCGACCCAGAGATCAAACCCAAGTCTCTTATGTCTCCTACGTTGCAAGCAAGATCTTTACTGTTAGCGCCACCTGGGAAGTTCCCTACATGATTTTAATTTCAATCGTGTAGTCCCATCACAACTGAGAGAATACCCCTCACCCCCAGAATATAGTTGTACTGAAAAATCTGGCTGACTAAAACTATATCAAAATGCTTGATGTAACCTTACCATATTGAGCTCAACCTCTGCTAACCCTTGTCAAGTGGCCAGTCCATATAAAGGGCTAATAAGTTCCTGGTCATCATTCTTAGAATTTTTGGAATTCAAGAACCAACTTCTTTAGATCCTTCCCTTTCTAAGCTTTATCTTCTAGACACTCAGATGCTTTGTCCCTTGTCTCTGGCTGTTGGTGGGGTGGCCAGTTCAAACGAGCCTGAACCCCTGGAGTCTTGGTTCTACCATCCTCTTCACTTCACAGACCATCCATGTTTGGAAGCCATGTCACTGTGCTATATCCATGGATGGTATCCTCTTCCATAGGCAGTTGATTTCACTCCAAGTTTATTTATTCTTCCTTCATACACACAGGTCTTTGCTGTACTGGACTCAGTGATGCCCCACAAGGCTTATATCATCATATTGGTCATGCCTTGATCCTGCTCAGTAGGGAAGGACCTACATTGTTCCTACTAGTTGTTGATGAAAAAACTAAAAACTACCGTACAGGGCTCTCTCCTTTATGTCTTTCCCATAGAGGTTGTATTTGGTGGCAATGTAGTTGAGAATGGCTCTGGTCTGCACCAGCTTCATCCCATTAATTTCAACCATTGGAACTTGCTGGAACATCAAACTCCCATCTTTTGAAAGTAAAAAAGAAGGGTGAAATGTTGGATATGTTGCACCCTTTTAAGATGAGCAAATGTTTGCTGAAATAACTGAAGATATAAAGTGAAACACTAAAATGACCTGGTAGGCTTAAGCAGGATGGCATTTTGTTTGCCTTTTACTTTCTAACCTATTATTATCATTTATCTTTTTATTTCCCATTCAGACATATGAGCGATCCCTTGTAAATCTGTGCTGATTTGTCTTCATGTATGTTTTAGAAAGAAGCTGGAAGAGGCTGCAAAAAGTGTGCCAACCAGTTGATGTTTAATGGTCATTCCAGAGAAAATCTCAGAACACATAAGACATGTTTTGAGAGAGTTTGCCCTTTCTCTGCTCACTGAGTCTACATTATTGCTAGGATGTTATTTTGCCAAACCCAACTCACAGCAACTTCTGGATCTGTTTCTCCTTTCTTTTCTCAGATGAACACCTTTTCCTGACCTTAGGTGTGAGTGCTGTATGGTCCTAACAGATACAGTCACTCACGATGCAGAAAGGCAGAGAGAGCACAGAGAGAGCATTCACGGGCACTGGGGCTGGCTCCTTTAACAAACACTTGAGTTCCAGCCCTTCCTAGTCCCAAGTGAGTTGCAAGACCTTTTCAGGGAGCTCAACCTTTTACTTTTAACCATATTTCTCCCTCTTTATTAACCCCACTCCCACCATGCACACATATGACACTGAAAGTGAAAGTGAAGTCGCTCAGTCGTGTCCGACTCTTTGCGACCCATGGACTGTAGCCCAGCAAGCTCCTCCGTTCATGGGATTCTCCAGGCNACTCATTGGAAAAGACCCTGATGATGGGAGGGATTGGGGGCAGGAGGAGAAGGGGAAAACAGAGGATGAAATGGCTGGATGACATCACCAACTCAATGGACACGAGTTTGAGTGAATTCTGGGAGTTGGTGATGGACAGGAAGTCCTGGCTTGCTGAGATTCATGGGGTCCCAAAGAGTTGGACATGACTGAGCAACTGAACTAAACTGAAGATTTATACACCCTTGCTGTGTATTAGGTTAAGTGCTTTCTGTACATTGAATGTTTAAATCTTTCTTGCAAATCTTAATATGCCCAGTTAGCAAATCAAGACACTTTATATAGAAAGTTAAGTAACTTGGCCAAAATTATAAAGCTACCAAGTGTTATAGAGTGATTATATTTAGATATATATTACTTTAACAAGTTGTCTCATAAAAATGCAGACTTTATGTGAGGCTGCAGTAACAAACCATTAGAGACTGAGTGACTTGTAAACAACAGAAATTTACCCCTCACATTTCTGGAAATCTGAGATGAGGTGTCAGTGTGATTGGGTTCTGATGAGAACCTCTTCTGATTTGCAAGGGGCCAGCCTCTCCTTGTATCCTCATATGACAGAAAGAGGACTACAGCGCTCTCTGGATTCTCTTTTATAAGGGTACTATAGGGGCTCTGCCCTCATGATCTAATTAATTCCAAAGGTCCCTGCTTCCTGAAACAATTACATGGCAGGATAGGAAATCAACATCAGAATTTGTGGAAGGAAATGCACATTTAGTCCAAAAAAATGTAAAATCAGCTGTGATATTTGTTCTTCTAGTGTTGTTGTTGTTGTTTATGTATACTACACTTCAATGTCTTTCCCTTAGTAGTTACTTTCTGTGTTGTAAACATAAAGTCGGGGTCACTTTTTTTTCTCCATTAATGCTCTACCAACCTGCAATGAGATTATTTAACACTTGCTGAGTATTTGGTCATTTCAGACATATCATTAATAACAATGAATAAATCTATTATAACCCTAGGGCATGTAACATAATTATCCAATAAGCTATTAAATTCAGAACATCTTTCTTCATAGTTTTCAATGTGGATTTCATATTTAAAGTCAGAGNCATAAAGTCGGGGTCACTTTTTTTTCTCCATTAATGCTCTACCAACCTGCAATGAGATTATTTAACACTTGCTGAGTATTTGGTCATTTCAGACATATCATTAATAACAATGAATAAATCTATTATAACCCTAGGGCATGTAACATAATTATCCAATAAGCTATTAAATTCAGAACATCTTTCTTCATAGTTTTCAATGTGGATTTCATATTTAAAGTCAGAGTTCATTTGTTTTTAATTTTTCTTTATGAACTCTTAGTATATTCAGAATCCCTTTTCATGCTTCTGATGAGCCACAGGTCTTTTGCTACCTCCTTGAAATGTTTCTACATATATATATGGAGGCATGCACTCTATGCCTACACACACAGCTCTAAAAATGAAACCTGAAGATACCATATATGATTCATTATAATTTAGGCTGTTCTAAATGTGTCATCCAAATTGGGGAAGAGCTACATTGCTTGCTGCTTCCTTGCTGGGTAATAAAAAGGACAATCAGACAAGCAGAGGAAATAATATGAAACTAAGATTAACTGCCTTCAAATGACATTATCAAACTGGTTGTCTGGGTTCAACATTGTTGATCCCTTCAGCATTCTTGAAATCATTCTCCCTTGGATTCACATGTTTTTTAGTCCCCTTCTCCGTCTGCCTTCAATCTTTCCCATAATCAGGATCTTTTCCAATGAATCAGTTCTTCTCATCAGGTGGTCAAAGTATTGGAGCTTTAGTTTCAGCATCAATCACACCAATGAATATTCAAGATTGACTTCCTTTAGGGTTGACTGGTTGGATCTCCTTGCATCCCAAGGGACTCTGAAAGAGTCTCTCTAACACCACAATTCAGCACCATCAGTCTTTTGAAGCTCTGCTGTCTTTATGGTCCAACTCTCTCATCCATACATGACTATTGGAAAAAATATAGCTTTGGCTACATGGACCTTTGTCAGCAAAGTAATGTCTCTGTTTTTTAATATGCTGTCTCGGTTGGTCATAGTTTTTCTTCCAAGGAGCAAGCGTCTTTTAATTTCATGGCTGCAATCACCATCCTCAGTGATTTTGGAGCCAAAGAAAATAAAATCTCTCATTGTTTCTTCCTTCCCCCATCTATTTGCCATGAAATGATGAGACCAGATGCTAAAATCTTCATTTTTGAATGTTGAGTTCTGAGCCAACTTTTTCACTCTCCTCTTTTACATTCATCAAGAGGCTTTTTAGTTCCTCTTTGCTTTCTGCCATTAGGGTGGTGTCATCTGGATATCTGAGGTTATTGATATTTCTCCCAGAAATCTTGATTCCAGCTTGTGCTNAACTTTTTCACTCTCCTCTTTTACATTCATCAAGAGGCTTTTTAGTTCCTCTTTGCTTTCTGCCATTAGGGTGGTGTCATCTGGATATCTGAGGTTATTGATATTTCTCCCAGAAATCTTGATTCCAGCTTGTGCTTCATTCAGCCTGACATTTCACATGATGTACTCTGCATATAAGTTAAATAAGCAGGGTCACAACTGACAGCCTTTACATACTCCTTTCCCAATTTGGATCCAGTTTGTTGTTCCATGTCCAACTGTCATTGTTGCTTCTTGACCTACATGCAAGTTTCTCAGGAGGTAAGTAAGGTGGTCTGGTATTCTCATCTCTTTAAGGATTTTCTACAGTTTGTTTTTATCCACAGAGTCAAAGGCTTTGGCATAGTCAAAGAAACAGAAGTGGATATTTTTCTAGAATTCTCTTGCTGTGGCTATGATCCAGCCTATGTTAGCAATTTGATTTCTGGTTCCTCTGCCTTCTCAAAATTCAGCTTGTACATCTGGAATTTCTTGGTTAACATACTGCTTAAACCTAGCTCAGAGGATTTTGTGCATTACCTTGCCAGCATGTGAAATAAGTGCAATTGTGGGGCAGTTCGGACATTCTTTGGTATTGCCCTTCTTTGAGATTGGAATGAAAACTAACATTTTCCACTTTTGTGGCCACTGCTGCATTTTCTAAATTTCCTGGCATATTGAGTGCAGCACTTTCACAGTATCATGTTTTATTTTTATTTTTTCCACTACAGCCACTATTTAATAGAAAAACTTGTAATCACTTTTTAAAATCCAGATGCACATTAGAATTAACTTGGAATTTTTTGGAAAAGTACAAATACCCAGGTACTATTTTTTCCTCCAAACCTACAGATATGATTCTAATGAGCAGTCGTGTTTAAAAACAACTGGACTATATGATCATTTTTTTACTTTTATATAGTTTGTTTCACTGTTTCTATTTCCTATTCAGTGCTCCCATTTTATTTAGTTTATGTTTTCCAATACCTCCATCTCTTTTTTGTTGTTGTTCTTTCT
>SJYS01022524.1:21254-40662 GCA_006410695.1 Philantomba maxwellii | reverse complement strand
ACATTCAGAAAACGAAGATCATGGCATCTGGTCCCATCACTTCATGGGAAATAGATGGGGAAACAGTGGAAACAGTGCCAGACTTTATTTTTTGGGGCTCCAAAATCACTGCTGATGGTGACTGCAGCCATGAAATTAGAAGACGCTTACACCTTGGAAGAAAAGCTATGACCAACCTAGATAGTATTTTCAAAAGCAGAGACATTACTTTGCCGACTAAGGTCCATCTAGTCAAGGCTATGGTTTTTCCTGTGGTCATGTATGGATGTGAGAGTTGGACTGTGACGAAAGCTCAGCACCGAAGAATTGATGCTTTTGAACTGTGGTGTTGGAGAAGACTCTTGAGAGTCCCTTGGACTGCAAGGAGATCAACCCTGGGATTTCTTTGGCAGGAATGATGCTAAAGCTGAAACTCCAGTACTTTGGCCACCTCATGCGAAGAGTTGATTCATTAGAAAAGACTCTGATGCTGGGAGGGATTGGGGGCAGGAGTAGAAGGGGAGGACAGAGGATGAGATGGCTGGATGGCATCACGGAGTCGATGGATGTGAGTCTGAGTGAATTCCAGGGGATGATGATGGACATGGAGGCCTGGCATGCTGCTATTCATGGGGTCATAAAGAGTCAGATATGACTGAGCGACTGAACTGAATAGATCACAAACAAGTTTTGCTATGCTTGAAATTTTACATTAAAGATAAATTTAAAGTGCCAAGATGTTTAATTGTGTACTACTAAATAATTCCAAAACATTTCAATGACTAATATCCAACCTAGTGAACTGGTTAAGTAAAATTTCTCTAGCATTTAGTATATAATTTTTATATATAATCTCACAACTTTGAATTTGTAAAAATGCTAAATAATAGCTGAAAACTACAGGATACAATATTGGTAATTCTCTTAACTCTTTATTAGGATTTACGTATGAAATATATACAAACAATACTTTCATATATTGATATCAGTAGTCATTAGTGATTTGCTTTCTTTCTTCTAGATTTTTTTCCTATATCTTTAACAATTTTAAGTTACTATATGAGAGTGAGAGAGAGAGTGAAAGTCACTCAGTCATGCCCGACTCTTTGTGACCCCATGGATTGTATAATCCATGGAATTCTCTAGGCCAGAATATTGGAGTGGGTAGCCTATTCTTTCTCCTGCAGATCTTCCCAACCCAGGGATCAAACCCAGGTCTCCAGCATTGCAGGCAGATTCTTTACCAGCTGAGCCACAAGGGAAGCCCAAGAATACTGGAGTGGGTAGCTTATCCCTTCTCCAGCAGATCTTTCCGACCCAGGAATTGAACCGGGGTCTCCAGCATTGCGGGCGGTTTCTTTACCAACTGAGTTATCAGGGAAGCCCCAAGTTACTATATAGTTTTGCTAAATATGTTTATTAGAACTGAAAAGAGCAACAATGACTGAGTGCTTATGGTCATGGTTTTTAAAGTCAGAGACCTGTGCTTTTTAGACGTGCTGTTACATTATTACAGGTCGCCAGTACCTGGTTGTCATATCTTCCATACCTGCAAATGACTGTACTTTCTAGTGCTCTTTAGGTAAAGCTATTTGACTAACCCAAGCCAACAGGTTGTGATGAAAATGACAGATGACACTTATGGAACAAAATATAAAACTGCAAATATAAGCTATCCATGCTCCCTCTTTTCCTTCAGGGGTGAATCATGTGTTAGGAATAAAATGTTCTTTTAAAGCATTTATATTTGGGGGGCTGTATGTTACCTCAGTACAAGCTTAATCTCTACTACCTTATATAAAAAAGATTATACTGGAAGTATGATCCTTTTGTTAATAAAATAAAAAATAGGTAGCATTGATGTAGCATCCTTGTTAAATGTGTAACATTTTCATGAAGCCTATGTTTTCTTATACACAAAATGATGCTAAAATTATTAAGTCATAGTATTTTGAGTGTCTAAATATGCCATGCAAAGTATTTAGCACAGTTACTGACATTATAAGCATTCTATTAAATTTAACTATATTTGATATATATTAAGTGCAACTACTTCATATATTTTAGTTTTGCTAAAGTTCAGTGCCTGGGAAATTAGATGATGGAGTTTGAATAAAGGAACAATAAAATGAGTATTGTACAGTATAAGACAGACTAAAAAGTATCTACAAACTACTATAAACAGAACCCAGGATATAGATATATTTGCAAACCTATTCATTGTGAGTTTTGTTATCTGAATTTGCTTCTTACATTGAGTGGAAGAGGGTCAAGTCAAGAACGTGTCCCATAAATCAAGGCCATAGATTATCTAATTTGGTCAACATGGAGACAAGTAAAAATGTTTGAGTAGTAGGAGGCAGAGGGATTAGTTGACATAAAGTCTTTCTTGGGATCTCTGGATCAAGACAAATAAAATATAAACACAATTCCCAAAAGACAAGAGTACCAACCCAAATGAAACACAGATACAAGATTCAGGAAATAGCTAGAATCCAGGGCTGAATGGAAAGGTATCCATGGCAAATCAAAGAGGACCCATGTTTAATCTTCCCTAGCAAGGAAAACTGAGATGAATAGAAAATTTATAATAACTACTTCTGAAAATAATTTACAATGAGATGAATTTATATTAGCTTACAACAATAGCAAAATATCTAAGTTTTACAAGAAAATAGGAAAAAAGCCAACATTCTTCAAATTAAAAGAGGGAAGAGAACAAGCAAGGAGTGGAAAGAGACTGATTAATGATAAGTGTTACAAAAGACCAGATTATTAGCATTTCCAAAAGATGGAGAAGGATAAGACAGAATAGAGCTTGTTACCAATTTGAAACTGTTACGAAATTTAAAAAATGCAGTCTAAGATTTGGTAGTGTGTCTTGAAGTGCATGAGAAATTAGGAAACAGATTAATTGAATGATCTATCACACCTAGATGAGGGCTTCCTAAGTTGTGCTAGTGATAAAGAACCTGCCTGCCAATGCAGGAGACATAAGAGACATGGGTTTTATCCCTGGGTCAGGAAGATCCCCTTGAGGAGGGATGGCAACCCACTCCAGTATTCTTGCCTGGAGAATCCAATGAGAGAGGAGTCGCAGGCACAGAGTCAGACACATCTGAAGTGAATTAGCACACATTCACATCACACTTAGATGAAACAACAAGCTTAAGTCACCAAAGCAGACTATCACATAGGATGCAAAATATGTTCTAGATCTGACATAGCCTCTTAATATCTGCTGAAATTTCATTTGTGCAACACACCTCTATCTTACCTGATTTAATAAAACAGTAATTCACTTGGCCTGTTTCCTTATATTCTGCCCTGCTCCAAACTACCTTCCACACGTTGACTATAGATTCCTTTACTAAAGTTAACTTCTGATTCTAGTTCAAGATAATGGACTGGGCACACAGATATTTATATTTAAATCCTAGTAACACTGTGTTAAATATTAGCAAAATATTTTCAATTCCATATTAAAAAAGAATAAAGACATTCAGGACACACAATATTTAAAAAAAAATTAAGAACTGAAAACACAGTATACTTGTCAGCTTGTCAGAGAAAAATAACCAATAAAATATGTGTGTGTGTGTATATATATACACACATACACACATATTTTATTGGTTATTTATATACATGTGTATATAAATACATATGCATTATATTATATGTAAATACATATATTTACATATACATTTATTTACATATATTATATTATATGTAAATACATATGTATATATACACATATATATGTGTATGTGTATGTATATAAATGCATACAGAGAGATTTACTATAAGGAATTGGCTCATGTGATTAGGATTTGGAGTGTGGGCTGGTAAGTTTTAGGCATGGGAAAGCTAAGGATGCAGCTCCAGTCTAAAGCTGGAGACCTAGGAAAGCTGATGGTTCAGATGGAATCCAAAAGCAGTCAGCCACAGAATTCCCTCTTGCTTGCAGAAGCTGGACATTTTCCACTAACCAGGACTTCATCTGATTTGATAAGGCCTGTCCATAATATTGGAGAAGGAAATGGCAACTCATTCCAGTATTGTTGCCTGGAGAATCCCATGGACAGAGGAGCTTGATGAGCCACAATCCACAGGGTCACAAAGAGTCAGACATGACTGAAGCGACATCAACAATATGGAGAGCAGACTGCTTAATCAGGGTTCATAAATTTAAATGCTTTTCCCGTCCAAAAAATTTTCAGGTTGACACATAAAATTAACTATCATCCTTTGCCCACCTCATGCGAAGAGTTGACTCATTGGAAAAGACTCTGATGCTGGGAGGGATTGGGGGCAGGAGGAAAAGGGGACGACAGAGGATGAGATGGCTGGATGGCATCACCAACTCGATGGACATGAGTTTGAGTGAACTCCGAGAGTTGGTGATGGACAGGGAGACCTGGCGTGCTGCAATTCATGGGGTCGCAAAGAGTCAGACACGACTGAGCAACTGAACTGAACTGATAATAAAAACAATTACAATAAATATAAATAAGTACATTGTTAGATGAATCAAATAAGAGAATCCCAACAATCCATTCATCATGGTAAGCTTTACAATTTATGAAGAAACTCTGAAGAAACTCAAAATATGTACCAAAAAGAGTGATTAATAGGTGAACATCAGAAAAACCTACATGTACAAAGTGTATGAGGCAATGGTTATGTTGCTATTATGTGTATCAATTCAGTTCAGTCGCTCAGTCATGTGCGACTCTTTGAGACCTCATGGACTGCAGCTTGCCAGACTTCCCTGTCCAGCACCAACTCCCTGAGTTTACCCAAACTCGTGTTCACTGAGTCAGTGATGCCATGCAACCATCTCATCCTTTGTCATCCCTTTCTTCTCCTGCCTTCAATNACAATAGACTTGAGGTACAATGTATTAGCAAATCAGTTGCACTTTGAGCAAAAATATCCCTGGAAGGTTTGGAAGAACACAGAAAGATTATTGAACTTGAAATCAAATGACTAGATCCCATTCCAAATTTTGACATGAAAGGTATTATATATTTAAAGTGACCCACAGTTTTGATAAATATTGATAAAGTAATTGAATCACAAGAAAATTAGAGGTATTTTTAAAGCTTTAGAGAATAGTTAAAAATTTCTACAAAGAGTTTTCATATATCCCTCCTCTAGATTTCTCTAATATTTCCATTTTTTATAATAAAGTGTAACTATTAGAACCAGAAGATGAACACTGGTACAATACTATGAACTAAACTAAAGACATTATTCACATTTCATCAGTTTTTCTACTAACATTTTCTTTTCGCTCCAACATCAAATCCAGGATCCCACATTGCATTTAGTTACTTCTCCTTAGTTTTAGTCTGTACACTACTAACACTTTGTATTTCATTACCTAGACACTTTCAAAGAATATTGATAACACTGTGTCTAATGTAAGTGAATTTGGTTGAGTGTGAGACTTCTTCACTACTATGTATTTTCTTGTCAAGAATATCACAGGGCTAATATCGAGTTCTTAACATGCCATTTCACAAGGCTCAAATTTCTGTTATGTTACTACTGGTGATGCTGATCCTCCTGTCTCTTCCACTCTACACATATTGTCTTTCTTTTTTGGTTAATATATATATTTTAAGAGTGGTACCTATATATTAGTGAATTCACAATTATTTCAGCTTTCTGGGTAAAAATCAAGGTCTACTGTATTTATTTTGCTGCTCAAATTGTTAATAGCTACTTCAGTTTGGCCCCTGTATTTTTCAGTAAGCCTGCATCTTTTTATTGAGAATGTATTTTCTGACACTGGTGGAAGGATAAACCAGAAACTAAAGTGTTTGGTTTCCTATCGGAGGTGGATAGGGACAAAATGGAAAAGAGCAAATATCAGTAATATGATAGCAGAGATGAGGAGGAAGTGACATTTCTCATTATCTTTTGTGTAGTTCAAACTTTAGAGCCATAGCCATATTTCATATACAATTAACATACTCCCCAAATAAATTAACAATTAAAATCAATTAGGATGTGGGGAAATTAAAAATGAAATACCANTGTTTGGTTTCCTATCGGAGGTAGATAGGGACAAAATGGAAAAGAGCAAATATCAGTAATATGATAGCAGAGATGAGGAGGAAGTGACATTTCTCATTATTTTTTGTGTAGTTCAAACTTTAGAGCCATAGCCATATTTCATATACAATTAACATACTCCCCAAATAAATTAACAATTAAAATCAATTAGGATGTGGGGAAATTAAAAATGAAATACCAATACTAACAAATGAACAACTATTATTTATATGCTGTTCAGTACAAAGGAAAAATATATTTTAAGTAACTTCAGAAAACAGTATCTTGCCTGAATACTGTTAAATAAATATGTTTCAAGCAGGAATGTGGGAATATAGGTAGCAATTCTTAAATTGTTTTGCATATATACTGCAGTTAATCAAATATCTTGTAGCGTATAAGAACCAGGTTTCTCACTGCTAAAGAAATAATTCACAAGTAAAGAAAGTAGGCTGCTGCTGCTGCTGCTAAGTCGCTTCAGTCGTGTCTGACTCTGTGCGATCCCACAGACGGCAGCCCACTGGACTCCGCCATCCCTGGGATTCTCCAGGCAAGAACACTGGAGTGGGTTGCCATTTCCTTCTTCAATGCATGAAAGTGAAAAGTGAAAGTGAAGTCGCTCAGTCTGTCTGACTCAGCAACCCCATGGACTGCAGCCTACCAGGCTCCTCCGTCCAAGGGAGTTTCCAGGCAAGAGTACTGGAGTGGGATGCCATTGCCTTCTCCGAAAGAAAGTAGGCAGCTACATTTAACTCTGTGATATTGGATATGAATTCAACTTTAATACAAATTTATACATATATATGTATATATATGATGAATTTTGGAGCAGGAAATGGCAACCCACTCCAGTGTTCTTGCCTGGAGAATCCCAGGGATGGAGGAGCTTGGTGGGCCATCTATGGGGTTGCACAGAGTTGGACATGACCAAAGTCACTTAGCAGCAGCAGAAGCATGATGAATTTATATCACTCATAAAATGCATTGTATGTATACAGTTGACCCTTTAACAACATGAGCTTGAAATGCATAGTCCACTTAAATTCAGATTTCTCTAAATAAATATCATGTTACTACAGGATCTATCATTGACTGAATACATGGATGGGGAACTGTGAATTCAGAAGGCCAACTATAATTTATTCTAGGATTTTTGACTGCATGAGGGTTAGCACCCCAATCCCTGTGTTCAAAGGTCAATTGTGGAGATATATATTTATATCCACACAAAAATAATTAGATATATAAATATGGACATGTTTATTTGTGTGATAGCACCCATGTAATAACATGTAATAACAAGCACACCCAGAGTCCAGCTCCTGGATTCTAAATGCCATTCTCCATTTAGATATATTTAGAATTTACCAAATACTCCTTGTGGATTCTAGAGTTGTAGCAGGAGAAATATTTTAAGGTATTTTAATAATGTAGCTTAAAAATACTCCATTATCATCAGGATAAGAGCATTTGTACATTAAACAAATGTTTTGCTACAATATAGGAAGATATCTCCTCAATATCAGTGAGTTAGACAAGAGGTGTTTCTAATCACACTAAAGGAAGGAATACACTTGATCATATCAAGTCAAACCAACTAAGGAGCCCTCAACTCTGCAAGCCAAAGATTCCAAGACTGATTTGTAATGTGTTTAAGTTATGCTTATATTTGCTCTTTTAATAATTTACATATTTTCCTATCTTACCCCTCTAATAAAGCAATAATAGGGTTCTATTTTTGATTAGGACTCCAAAATACATTTTTCCTATATATTTAATTCTTGCAAAAATATTAATGAAATACGCATAATAACCAATATCTAGACTCTAAACATGAAGAATAGTGAGATACAAACCTCTCTTCACAGGTACAGTCCAGAAGTGAATATATGAAAAATACACAGTTATAATACAGGGTATAATCAATTAGTGTTGCAAAACAATACAAAAGCTGTGTTCTGGAAAATTGATATAAGTTGATAAATAATTGCTGCTTTCAGAGAAAAGTGGCATTTGAAGAGGATCATGAAAGGATAAGCTTTAAACAGGGTGTGATAATACTAGGCTAAGGAAATCTGGTATGTCAAAATAATGTTTAAAAACGTGACATTTTCAGTGTGTTCTGAACTCAGTACAATCAGTTAGCTATGCCATATAAATGCTGCAACATTCTTAAAACTCACTGTGTTAAAACCACTGTTATTTATTCAGAGTAGCTCTAGACTAGGAAAAAATACAAGCAATTATTTCTGCCTCCAGAGTTTGTATCTTTCTCCTGCACCCAAGAGCCAGTCTGGGCATGATATTCCTATAGTTATGAAAGAGATGTAAGAGAGAAATTCTCAGCTTCTGTCATATCTGCCAAAGTCCAATGAGCCAAAGCAAGTTACATAGCCAAATCCAAAATCAAAGAATAGTGATTACTACTTAGTCTATATAAGTAGTAGGCAGAGTAAATATTAAAAATAAAATATATATATATATACACACATAGTACAAAAATCACATCATTACTGGTTTTCTTTCAGTAAATATCCTCCCTGAAATTCTACTGAAATTTTATGGCTTTTTATTTTTTGAATATGCTTCTAAATTAAGAAACACATAATAAATTATATGTTTGTACCAGTTACCAGTTATCACAGTCCACTACCTTGATTTTTTTCATATTTTTAAGAGTTTATTTGAGCAAAAAGTCTACTACCTTGACTTTTAATATATTACCTGCTCATTAGAGTTTACTTATTTGCAGTAACTCAAGGTAGTATATCAAATGCTCACTTCCACACCACACAGACTAAAATTAGAATACAGATTAGCATGGTCCCTGAACAAGGATAACATGCAAATTCATGAAGCATTCTTTTTTTTTTTTTCTGAAACAGTAAGTAAACTATAGATATCCCAGGCACAGTGTAATAAATATACACAGTAGTACATACTGTAATCAAACAGTCTGATAAATATTGCTTCAATGGAAGTCATGGAGAAGGAAATGGCAACCTACTCCAGCATTCTTGCCTGGAGAATCCCATGGACAGAGGAGCCTGGTGAGCTGCCGTCTATGGGATCGGGCAGAGTCGAACACGACTGAAGCGACTTAGCAGCAGCAATGGAAATCATATTACAATATATAAATAAGTCTAAGTAGTATGTTATATACCTTACATTTTACAAAATGTATCATGTCAAATATAACAATTTTTTTTTACAGACAGGGTAGTGGTTTTACATTCCATTGCACTTTTTATTTTGAAATGTCTCCTGTAGAACTGAAACTGAACAATGACTAGTAGGAGAAACTGATTTAAATGATTCATTTTAGTTAGAAAATATCTTGATAGCTGAATATGGTTCTAAATAACATCTTTACTCTCAGTTTTTAGAGAGTACTGTAGCTTCAATTAAAAATATACCAGAAAAAGACTGCTTTTTGATATAATGGTAACCAGTTAGGCAGAATAATGTACTTCAATCTTAGCATATCTAACACTTTGAAACGTTTGACAAGGTACATCTTCTAAGAACTTCTATATTCCAAAGCCAGTGTTTATGTGAAGGATTACAAATTTATGTCTAGTTATTGATATTAAGAGAATCTTCATGTTCAATTGATAGTGACTTTCAGCTTTTCTAATATAAACGTAATACCCTGTATACTATCAGGTACTTTCCAGGGAGAATACTGCTGCTGCTGCTGCTAAGTCGCTTCAGTCGTGTCCGACCCTGTGCGACCCCATAGACGGCAGCCCACCAGGCTCCCCTGTCCCTGGGATTCTCCAGGCAAGAACACTGGAGTGGGTTGCCATTTATTTCTCCAATGCATAAAAGTGAAAAGTGAAAGTGAAGTTGCTCAGTCGTGTCCGACTCTTAGCGATCCCATGGACTACAGCCCACCAGGCTCCTCTGTCCATGGGATTTTCGAGGCAAGAGTACTGGAGTGGGGTGCCATTGCCTTCTCCGAGGGAGAATACTAGTAGGTTTATAAATGTGGTATACTAAAACACCTTACACAGAGGTGCAGGTTCATTTTTCCATTGTTGCCATCACTTGTTCCATGGAGAGCTCAAATGCTGATGTAAGGTACTTAAACTTTTAAGATCTATAAGGCTGAGGTTTCTCATACAAATCATAAGAAAATTAAGGTATCTGTCTGTCAATATATATAAATGATAGAAATCAATCTCTCTATACAAATTTATTATGCTTTCAAATGACTCCAGAATGTGTTTTTTTAAGTTGACTTTATTTGCCACACATTTTTTTTATATATATGGCCAAAAAAACAAACTGTAACCTACTATATTAAAGCAAGCAAGATGTATATGTCTGTGTGTATATATAAACACATACCGCAAAAACAGCTGGTAAGAATCTGAGAACTTTGAAAGTACACAGANTTAGACCACTGGATGTTATGACCACACTTTAGAGTATAGTAAATAAAATGTAGTACATAACACACTGCTGCTTGTTGAAAATGAAACATTTTTTACTCTTTAAATTTAACCATTAAAAAGTCATACATGGACATTTTTTTTTACATTGTTTTCAGAAAAATGTCTTAATTTTCATCTTTGGGGTTGTTCTGAGTATCTCTCCTTTTCCACTGGCTTTGCATACTTTATTAATAATTTTGAGGGCATATATTTGTCTTCTTAACCTATAATTGGAAGAAAAGCTATAACCGCCAAGACAGCATATTAAAAAGCAGGACATTACTCTGCCAACAAAGGTCCATCTAGTTAAAGCTATGGTTTTTGCAGTAGTCATGTATGGATGTGAGAGTTGGACTATAAACAAAGCTGAGCACCGAATAATTGATGCTTTTGAACTGTGGTGTTGGAGAAGACTCTTGAGAGTCCCTTGGACTGCAAGGAGTTCCAACCAGTCCATTCTAAAGGAAATCAGTCATTGGAAGGACTGATGCTGAAGCTGAAACTGCAATACTTTGGCCACCTAATGAAAAGAACTGACTCAGTGGAAAAGACCCTGATGCTGGGAAAGATTGAAGGCCGGAGGAGAAGGGGATGACAGAGGATGAGATGCTTGGATGGCATCTCCTACTCAGTAGGCATAAGTCTGTGCAAGTTCCGGGAGCTGGTGATGGACAGGGAGCCCTAGTGTGCTGCAGTCCATGGGATCAAAAAGAGTAGGACACAACTGAGTGACTGAACTGAACTGCTAATTTATCTCTGAAGGGTTTTTAGTCCATCAGTATAAATTTCAATCAGAGTAAGGCAATTATCTTTCCTTTCTTTCCCTTTTTAAAGAAGAAAAAAGCTGAAAAACCTTACCATGGAGTTCCTGTTCCATAAATAAAAAAAAGCCAAGCTATGTGCTCAAGTTAAGGATATATATGCTGATGAACAAACTTCTGTCAACAGATTTCCCAAAGCCCTGAAAGTTTATCATTTGTTTCTACTTTTGACTTAGTCTCTCACTTTAATAAAAATAAGCCTGTTATTTCAAGCTAAATATTTAAAACATGTTTTGAAATACAACAGCTTATTTGTAAAAAAAAAAAAAAAAAGAAAGAAAAAAAGAAAAGAAATTCACACAGAGTAAATGGCCAGCATATAAGGTAAAAACATTAGATTTTTGAGCCATAAAAGTACTTTTATCTAAAAACAGCTCTTATGGAAATTTCCAGTACCTAGGCTAAGCAAAATACATATATTCTTCTTGTCACCTAAACTTTATTTTCCTTGTTAGCAAACTTTTTCCTCAGTATGTATTCAAATTAACTCTAATATCATGGCTATGATTCCTGACTATAAAGAAAATTAACTGCTGTGTAGCCAGATTTGAGAAAATCTTTTCTTGCCAATTCTTCAACAATAGTAACTAATATATTAACTCTTATGAGTATGGAATACGAATATGTCTTTTTTCCTCTTTTGTGTAATTCTAACTTTTAGAAGAACATCTGGGTTTTCTCCTCAACCCTAATCTCAAATTCTCTTAAAAGCTTTAAGGATGGATGAATGCTGTCACGGTTACTTACATCCTGAAGTGGTGACAGTGGAGGGAGAGCCGACCTGACTTCCTCTTCATTNAGGTAAAAACATTAGATTTTTGAGCCATAAAAGTACTTTTATCTAAAAACAGCTCTTATGGAAATTTCCAGTACCTAGGCTAAGCAAAATACATATATTCTTCTTGTCACCTAAACTTTATTTTCCTTGTTAGCAAACTTTTTCCTCAGTATGTATTCAAATTAACTCTAATATCATGGCTATGATTCCTGACTATAAAGAAAATTAACTGCTGTGTAGCCAGATTTGAGAAAATCTTTTCTTGCCAATTCTTCAACAATAGTAACTAATATATTAACTCTTATGAGTATGGAATACGAATATGTCTTTTTTCCTCTTTTGTGTAATTCTAACTTTTAGAAGAACATCTGGGTTTTCTCCTCAACCCTAATCTCAAATTCTCTTAAAAGCTTTAAGGATGGATGAATGCTGTCACGGTTACTTACATCCTGAAGTGGTGACAGTGGAGGGAGAGCCGACCTGACTTCCTCTTCATTGCAATCACCACATAACAAACACTGCTGAATTTCCCATAGCGTGCAAGGGAAATCAAAGTGAAATATTTCTTCTTAATTCATTTATGTCCCACAGAGTTGGAAATCTAATGTCACTTCAGTTTACGAAATGCCTTTGCTGTGTGTGAGTCAATAGTTCCATAGTTAATGGCACTCACATCAGTAGGCTCTGGCTTCTCATGTGTGTCCCTGGCAAGGATCCTTTGAGAACAAAGAACCAAAGAATTTTCTCTCTTTACAGAATTTAGGCCTAATTTATACCAGCGCTGCACCTGAACTGTGAGGTTTCTGTTGTAAGAGGATGAAGCAATCTCTTTTTGCATGTGATTAAAGGAAAAATCATCTCCACATCTCTCTCAACTTTCCTTTCCCGTTGTGCCTCTGATACTTTTTGTTGTTAATGTTGTTAAGGCAAAATAAAAGTATTACATATTAAGCCACGTTGATCATGGAAAGCACAAAAAGTCATTTTTTCAATTAATATCACAAGTTATTCAATTCACATCTACCTTGAACTGATAAACGTAAGCACTTAATCTAACTTATGGAATTATTTCAGTAAGCAAGACAAACCTAGTCTTTGTTCTCATGAGGTTAGGTCCACTAAAAGAGATAAAGAAAAAGCAACTCAATTAACAAACAAAATACAGTTATAAATATATAATTGAATATATATAGAAATCAACAAGGTGAATGAGAAGGATATGGTCAATGAGAAAGGCAAAGGGATAAGCATCACAGGGAAAAGAACCAATATATCAAAATTTCTTGATGTGTGACAGAGCTTGGAAAATTTTGGGACTAGAAAGAGGGCTATTTGGTGGAAGGTGGAATTATTCTCAAATTGGAGAGAGTCTCTAATGCATGTACAGGTTAACCTATATGAGTATTCATATCTAAAGCAGACCTTTCGTGAACAAGATATACCAACATCCCTCTGATTCTGTGGGGGAGATTGGTTCCAAGACTCCCCAAGGATATAAATATTCACTTAGGCTCAAGTCCCTTAAATAAAGTGGACTAATACAGTTGGCCATCTGTATCCATGGATCAATCCGTGGTTTAATAAATCTGTGGTGGCAGAGATCCATGGAAACAGAGGACCAACAGTAACTTGTTCTTCTTTTTAAAGTCAGTTTGCCAAAATGTATCTTTTAATTATATTTGCACCATTCATATTTAAAGTGATTATTAATATATTGATGTCTACTATGTTTGCCACTATTTCTGCCTTCTTTTGGTGTAAAGTGAGCATTTTAAATGATTCTTTCCTATGTCCTTTTGGAATATCAATTTATTATCAATTTTTTATTACATGCCCTAGAGTTCACTATGTAACTACTCTAAATCAAGCTACAAATAACACTGTCACTTCACCTGAATTTAAGGAACTTAATAACAAATTCTTCTTGCCCATGTATTGACATTGCTGTCATTCAATTCACTTGAACAAATGCTGTTACAATCCAATGCATTTTTACAATGATTTCTTTAGCTAAGCAGTTATCTTTTAAATCAATTAAGAAAATAAAGGATCTTATTTTACCTGGATTTATTTCTTCTCTGGCCTTCTTTCTTTATACAGATCCAAGTATCTAATCTACAATATGTTTTTTTGCATAAAATATATAAGCTCTTGACTTCACAGAACTGAAATCTTTCTCATGTATTTATAATTAATGAGATTATGAAAAAACATATATGATATCACAAAATTATTGACTAGCCTAATTCTACACATTATGCATATTTGATTTGTGAGCACAAGTATATCAAATCAATATCACTTCATATGCATATTCAATAAATTTTTTTAATATTATTTAAATGGTGTAGCTGTTATAGAGGGCTTCCCTGGTGGCTCAAATGGTAAAGAATCTGCCTGCAATGCAGGAGACTTAAGAGATGGGGGTTCAATCCCTGGGTCAGGAAGATCCCCTGGAGAAGGAAACAGCAACCCACTCCAGTATTTTTGCCTGGAGAATTCTATGGACAAGGGAGCATTTTCTGAGCTTTTCAGTTCAGCAATAAATCCACATCTGCCGCAGTCTCTTGCTTTAGTACCTATGTGCTATTCCCTTACCTGTAACTTCCTTTCATCATCATATTCACCACTTGCAAGAAAATTAATATAACTCAAGTGAAAGTGCCAAATTGGCAGAGGAATGTCCATAAAAGCTATTCATCTACTTTTTAAATTAATTTTCACATCAATTTAATAGGTCCTTAAGCTTCTGCCGTCTGCAACATAATACTTTCTCTAGTTTTAGATGATGAGGTGTATATTTTTATTTTATTACATTTTGACCTGCAGGCCTACTTCCAGCACAGAAAGAGCAAATAACCTCTGAGATAGGTCTGGTACTTTATGACTTTGGCAAAATCAGAAACCACTTGGAACAGCGATGGACAGATTCACTACTAAGTACTCAGGTACCATTCATGGAAAATAAAAATAGGCCTTGTTATATTATGCTTACAAAATTTTTGGCATTCAGAATGATTATTTCCCTTCCAACATTATTTGAATATAAACAGAGAGATTCAGAAAATAAATGTTAGCAAAACAGTGAAAAAATTCGCTTTATAGGAAATAGCTTGTCCTAAAAGAAAGAACCACATCAAACTCAGCAAAAGACCAAACCCCACCTTTCCATTTGCTCCTGTGATTCCATCTGCAAAAGGCAGACATGTGGGGATTTTGAAGTAGGGTGAGGAAAACAGATTTATGAGGCCAAGTCTTTTCAACAACTTGATCACATGCTGTATTCAGACATGAAAAATTATATTAAATTCTTATTAGAAAAATCAAAGTATACTTAATAAAGAGAGAATTAAAACAATCAAGTAGGATTCTAGATATATTTTATCAGGGTAACATAATCCATAATTATTAACTGGGGGACATTATGGATGAAATAAAAAAGTATAGCCAAAAGCGATTGTAGGCATGAATGGCCCAGCTGCCTGGGTTTAAAAGTCACAAATTCCCCATGACTCCAGCACATTCATTTTACATGAAAATAAACTTTTATGAACTTTGTATATATCTTCCAGAATTACAGGAAAATTTTTATTTTAATTACACTTAAAAAAATAATGCTTTCATTTTAAAAATACCACTTTACATTTTTATGTTCCCCATCATCCCTTAGTTTCGTGAAATTCTAACCATTTGTCTTAATCTCATAAATTATAATTCATAGGACTGAAAAACAGGAAATTGAAGGATAATTGAAATCAGTCTCTTTTAGTTTCTAAGGGTTTATTTCCTAAATGTAAAATATTTAATTGGTCACAAGGCTAGAGGGTTTTAATTCAGAATTTATAAAGAAAAGGAAAGAAAAATAGATATTGCTTAGGATTGAATAATTAGATTTCTGGGTGAAACCTACAAGGAATAAAAGGTTCCAAATTCCTGAATTCAAACTTGAAGATACCAAGAACTAAAAAAGGGGAAATAATTTGTTTTGTTGTCACAATCAATAACTTATGAATTATAACAAATTCCCATGCATTAATTCCCAATTCAGTATTCCTATTGTTCTAAAACTGTAGTGCATTTTTTTACTCTCTTTGGCTTTTCTTCTTTCTGCCTTTAATTACCTACTCGTCAACTGAGGTACAAGTCATTGAACACAATGTATTGACCATTATTTCCCCTGATTATTTTGTGTGCATGTATCTAAAATCATTCACCTGAAAATTATGAACTGTAACATTTTGTCCACATCATGAAATGGAGCTTGTTAAAGTTTTCCAATTTTTTCCCCTAAAATCCTACTCTCCCCCATACAAGAATATGATTTAGCTCACTGAACCAGCAACTTTTCATAAGTTACACTTCTACTGTCTGCATTCTGTTAAGATTTCTCAGAGTTCCCTAAATTTGTGTACTGGAACATTCTACACAGGCTAAAGCATACTTATGATGGGCAGCTGGGATGGAGATCTTGGGAGGCACTGAATTGTTCTGAAATTAAATTAGGCAATCTCTTGGAAATTGAGTCCATGATATATTAAATAAAAATGGTTTTGGAATGTCACTGCCCTCCAAGTACTCATTATGCCAAAATCTAACTTTGTGATGATTTTAGCATGCAAGTAATAAACTTGTTGAAAATAAAGTTTGCATTTTAAAATGCTGACATTTTCATTATTAAAAAAAAAAAAAATTCTCAAGCATCTGAATAGAGACAAGATGTGTGTGTGTTTTCTTTTGTTTTTCCAAAAGTAGGAAACTTGAATGATTATTTTCATATGATACACTAAATTTGACACTCTTTAAAAGATGCTATTAGATACACACAAAAAAATCAATGTATTAAGAGCACACTTATATGCATTAAATTTCAACAATGATAATTGCTGGAACTGTATCTTTTTACTTAGCCTTTGAGCTACCTGTCACCCCCTCACACAAACTCCAGATGTCTTCTCAGTCCTTTCTTCTTATCATGCCTTTTACAAAGAAATGAACCTAGCTAGATTTGTGTGTACCATCCAAAAGTCTTCCTATATCTAATTGGTTTCCCCAGACAAAGTGGCAAGAGTTTTAAACGACAGAATTGCTGCATAGATACCAGCACAAAGCAATGAATTATTTTTAGATCCCTTCCTCTATTCTCTATTATATCATAGTCTATCCATAATAGTAAAGTCTCACAAAGTGAGATGTCCATTATTGCAGATTTCAAATTGCACGCTACTGGAGTTTCTGTTTCCTAAAATACTACGTAATCTAGCCTAGGCAATCGTTTATGTTTTCTCAGCCCATTTTGCTTTTCTATCTGGCTTGTTACCAAGTAAGAGAGCAAAGCACAATTGAAGCATGACTACCTGTTTTACTGATCAAACTGTTCCTTGAATTTTCCTGCAGCAGCCAGCTTAAATCAGTGGCTTAAAAAATCTGGCATGTAAACAACAGATCACTGTCCAATGGAAGAGAGATTGTTGCTGCAGAGGAGGAAAGAGGCTGAAAGGTTTTGAGAAAACATTTGATTCAGCAAAGGAACTGAACCTGAAAATAGCTAAGGGATCCTAGGCTTGCTGCATATTTGAATACCATAGTAAGCATACTGGAAGAGCACCAACAATGGATAAGAACGATAATCTTCATTTCTTCTTTATCATCCATTGGTAGAAATTCTGTTTGGCTGACAGGGTCAAAAAATAGATTCAGTAAGTCACTTATTAGTGAGATATAAAATCAAAAACATAGTGAATTGTAATAAGTAGCTAAAATATGGACATTTTTGCTGTAATGTTAACTCTGATGCATATAATTTTTATAATTTGGGGGAATTTGCTTTATATTCAGTACAAGACACAGTACTTCAGATGATTATTGGATAACAGTATAATTATTATAAGAAACCACAATGCAATATTGTTTAATGAGTTCAGAAGAGTATACTGCAAATAAAGACTAGAGAATGCAAACTAGATTTCGTTGTTACCCATTTTTATTTTCAGTGATTCTTACAAAACTGTGTTTTCTTCTTTAATTTATTTTTGTGAGAATTCAGGACTTTGTGTACATACGAGTGTCATTTCCACGTGTGTGCTTGCTGACGCTTTGCCAGTGTGCACAAGGATGAAACAGGATTGGCTGACAGGTACAGTAAAGAGATAAAAGCAAAGAGAAAAGAGATGAAATATTGGGAGAGTATGGCATACTTTATAACTGGTGAAATTTGAGCAGGGAAGAAAGAGTTCATGGAATACAGTCTTTACACAAAAACTTGACATTGAAGCCCTGACTTAATCTGTAGTTGAGAGTCCAAACATGTTGAATGTTTTTCAGTACAGTTAACAGTCTCATTCAATAAAATAGTGTTTAACCAATAATTGCTGTTTCCAATCCTGAGAAATTGATAGTTTTGCAAAAGTGTGACTCCTACTGCAACCCAAGAATTTTGCAAATAATCTTCATTCCTTAACACTCAAGTAAATGTTCCAATCCAGACTAAATGTTCTAGTCACTATTATTGTTTCTAGGTTCTGGCACAACTTGTCTGTAATCTCCAATAGCAGGTGCCCCACTCCACATCCACCCTCAGAATATCTAGTACTTTCCTAATTGTCAGCCCCTAAGAAGGACAATCTCCAGGGAATCCTGTCTTGGCAAAGGAACATATAGGTTCCATTCTTTTGTTTCCAATAAATGCTAGAACATAAGACAACTATGCTCTTTAATTTAGTTTGAGTATAAACTTCCAATTACTTTCCTCACCACCTAATTTCCTGAAGAATCTCTGGGTTACAATCTCTAACAACCTGGCATTATATCACATATACTGGCTTCTACAGGAAATATCTAATTTTGAAACGGATGTCCCACAATGTTGCAAGACTAAATTCAACACTTTTTAAACATGTTCTGACATTGAAGGTGTATCCATGTCAGGTAAATCTCTATTCTCATTATATTATTAATATTATGCAAATATCATTGAGGACATTTTAGTAGTATATTTATTCTTAAATTAGGCTGATCATCAAAATCACCAGAGCATTACATTTAAAAATATGGATCTTGATGAATAAGTGATCTGGAAGATAGAATAGTGGAAATCAACCAATCAGGATAGCAGACAGAAAAGCAAATTAAAAATAAATGAAAGCAATATACAAGACATTGTGGATATTATAAAGCATCTCAATTGACACATAATAGTGATCTCAGAAGGAGAAGAAAGAGAAAAGGGGATAAAAATGATATTTGAAGAACTTATGGATAAAAATTTACCAAACCTAAAAATTCTCCTTTGACTGTGTGGATCACAATAAACTGTAGAAAATTATGAA
>SJYS01022524.1:0-12158 GCA_006410695.1 Philantomba maxwellii | reverse complement strand
ATTCAGGACTGATTTCCTTTAGGATGGACTGGTTGGACTTTCTTTCAGTCCAAGGGACTCTCAAGAGTCTTCTCCAGCACCACAGTTCAAAAGCATCAATTCTTTGGTGTTCAGCTTTCTTTATAATTCAACTCTCACATCCATACATGACTACTGGAAAAACCATAGCTTTGACTAGATGGGCCTTTTTTTGGCAAAGTAATGTCTCTGCTTTTCAATATGCTGTCTAGGTTGGTCATAACTTTTCTTGCAAGGAGCAAACATCTTAATTTCATGGCTGCAATCACAATCTGCAGTGTTTGGAGCCCCCCCAAATAAAGTCTGTCATTGTTTCCATTGTTTCCCCATCTATTTGCCATGAAGTGATGGAACTGGATGCCATGATCTTAGTTTTCTGAATGTTGAGTTTTAAGCCACAGTTTTACTCTCCTCTTTCACTTCCATCAAGAGATTCTTTAGTTCTTCTTCACTTTCTGCCATAAGTGTGTGGTCATCTGCACATCTGAGATTATTGATATTTCTCCCAGCAATCTTGACTCCAGCTTGTGCTTCATCCAACCCAGCATTTCTCATGATGTACTCTGCATATAAGTTAAATAAGCAGGGTGACAATATACAGCCTTGACATATTCCTTTCCTTATTTGGAACCAGTATGTTGTTCCATGTCCAGTTTTAACTGTTGCTTCTTGACCTGCATACAGATTTTCAGGAGGTAGGTCAGGTAGTCTAGTATTCCCATCTCCTGAAGAATTTTCCACAGTTTGTGGTTATTCACACAGTGAAAGGCTTTGGCATAGTGAATAAAGCAGAAGTAGATTTTTTTTTTTTTCCTGAAACTCTCTTGCTTTTTTGATGATCCATCAGATGTTGGCAATTGGATTTCTGGTTCCTCTGCCTTTTCTAAATTCAGCTTGAACATCTGGAAGTTCATGGTTCATGTACTGTAGAAGCCTGGCTTGGAGAATTTTGAGCATTACTTTGCTGGCATGTGAAATGAGTGCCATTGTGCGATAGTTTGAATGTCTTTTGGCATTGTCTTTCTTTGGGATTGGAAAGAAAACTGACCTTTTCCAATCCTGTGCCCATTGCTGAGTTTAGTGTAGTTACTAAAATCTAAATAGAATCCTGTCATTCTATTACTCAAACTCTTAAATAGCTTCTCATGAATCTCAACATGAGGTCCTAAGTAAAACTAATAAATATTCTACATAATTTTCCCAAACCAACCATCCTGAGTTAATCTCCTCCTACTATGTGCTTTATATACTATGCTTCTGTCAAGCATAACATATGATGGCTCTTCAAATGTACCATATTTTGTTGACTAGGAACTTTAAAATTATTGCCCTCACATCCTGGAGAACTTTTTTCCAGGTCTTCTGATGCTAGCTTTCTAACTTTCATTCATATAACAGAGTTCTCCTAGTTGGGAAACAATATTTTCAAATAATCTCTCACATATTTACATGCCTCTATATTCATAACATATTTATTCATGTTTACTTATATTCTGGGATATTAAAGATATAGATTGTATCCCTCTATAAATGTATACACCAAGATTGTGCAGATTAAGATCTCAACTCTACATCCTGAGAAAACTTGCTTACATGCCAGGGTAATAATATACCTTTCTGGAGTGAAGACGAACAGGTTTTCTAGTGGTCACTTTTAAAGACTACCCTGAACATTTCTTAGTGGTGAAACAACATATACAACATCCATTTGGCCCCACTTCTGCATTACTCCCATGGGACTTGGAAGGGTAACCTAATGATGCAAACATGGAACTCACACTACTTGCCATATTCAGTGAATAATCTACTTGGATTAAATCGTTGGTCTTTAGCTATTAACTCAAATTCCAGTCCCTCTTCCTTCCCTGGAAATCAGGGAGATGGGACTGAAAATTCCTACCCTCTAATTGCATGATTTGCTCTCCTGCCAAACAGCTCCCTCTTTAGATTGGGTCCAAACAACCTGACTGATACAAGACATATTTTATGACTCTTAGAAAATACCAAAGGTTTAAGGAGCTATGTGCCAGAAAAGGGGACCAAGACCAACTATACATTTATTATAAATCACAACAGCTTTTTTTTTTTAGAGATTAGATAATTTCCTTGTTCAAGATCCTTGTTTTCTATCAGTCAAAACAAGATCGTATTTCTTATTATATTTTATAAGGTCCTTCATGATTGTCCCATACCTACATCTAAAAACACATTTACCCACTTCCTCTTTTTTTTTTCCTCCTCTCCACCTTTCATTCAATCTTCAAATCAGGTTGGGAAACTGCTGTTTGGTTGAAGGTCATTCATTGTACCACCTCTTACTGTTTCACATTCTGTACTGCTCCTCCTCTTCATGGAACACATTTCTACCCATATGTAGCAGGTGAAAACTTATTGATTTTTCAAAATTCAGTTAAATTGTCTCATCCTGTAAGCCATCCTTCATTCAGAAGTACTGGCTACTACCTTTTGTGACAACCCTGCAAATAAAAGGCTTTTCTTTTTCTGCATATAGCTTTGCTAGTATGCTCATTTATATGTCCAACTTTCTTTCCCTTATATACCCCACACTCCTATCAAGCTCTTTAGTGGATACCATTTATTTCGTTCCTATCAAGTACCAGATAGTGTACCTTTCATTCTAGAAGTCTATGAAGTAGATGGTAATCCTATTTCAGGTTCATATATTAAAATATTGCTCAAAGACAAAGTTGTTAAGAAGGAGAGGCAGGATGTTAAGCAGCATTTCAATTCCCAAGGCTCTAGTCTACGTCACTGTATGAATTTCATAACACCCATTTGAATGAGGCAATATCATTTCCTTTACATAGGTGATAAATCTGAGCCTCATAAATGTTACAGTTTATTCATATTCAGAGATAAGATCTTATTTTTTTCCCTTAAATTTTAGGGCATCATATATAGTAACTACAGAATAAGAGATTTATAGATAAATGAATAGATAAATATCTACATGACCACATGAGTTTACAGAGAAAAAAATCAAAGGGACTGAGAAAGTTTAGGTAATGAGAGTTTTAGACCCAGTAAATGAGTGACATAAGCAGGTTTATTGAATAAAAAACCTATTAGGTTCCATATGGCCGGTCTTGTTTTAATTATTCTAAGTGTGAGATGAATATGAGGCTTTTATTAAATATTGTTAACAAGAAAATTGAGATAATTTCAGTATAAACTCCAAGCCTTTTTGTGGCAAATGTTTCCTGGGTTAACCTAATTTGTAGAAAGCTTGTTTAATTTCTCATATTCTGACCCACATCTGTCAATCAAAGTAAATACTCTTTAATACCAGACACTAAAACGTGAGACAAAGTCTTATTTATTGGGTGTAGTTGTGAAGATAGCAGATCAGTGGCACTATTGATTCATTAATTTAATAAGCAATTATTGATTTTCTGCCATGTGCAGGATGCTGTGATAGGAAACTATTACTCATTCAGAAGTGAAGCAAACATACATTTTAGAGAGGGAAACATGCAATCAATAAGTACACAAGGAAATAAGTTTATAAATAACATGCACAGTATTATGAAGGAAATAAACACATGGCCATGATAAAACAAAAAACCATGGTGATGCACATGCGAAGGAAGGGGAAGTTTCTGATCAGGTGGTCAGGAAATTCCTCTCTGAAGACATGACATTTGAGTTTAGAAGGTAAATAAAATTAAAAGAGTGCAAGAAAGAGAATCCTCAGAAGATACAACATGTACAATGAGCAGAGGTAGGTAAGAGAACTTGGCATGTTCTATAACAGAGTGAAAACCAGAATGGAGAGCAATCTATTTTAACCTTAATGTGGATTATAAATTATTTTCTTCTATCAATCAAGCCTAAGTAACTGCTAGCATAGTTGCTTTGCTTTCTTCTAAAGATAAATTGATAGATGGATTGACTTGGGTCTCAAATTAGTATCTGGGAAAGCAAAGTGTGCCAACTGTTGGTCTCTAGCAAATGATACTCCCAGAGGGGCCAACCCCACTGTGAAACATGGGTAGCCTTTGGACTATCTCACATGTAGCTGTTATATCAAAACTGCACATACTGAAGTATTTTTCTCTGGCTTGACGTTTTATAGCTTTATCTATATAAAAACAGATGAAGTGACATAGAACTGAGCTCATGTTCAGGCTATACTTATTAACACTATGTTACTATGTTCTAGTTTCTCAACCTCTCAGGGCCTCCATTTACTTATAGTCTAGAAAATCAGTGATAATAGGATTGGTCTCATGGGACTTTGCTTGGAGAATCCCAGCGACAGGGGAGCCTGGTGGGCTGCCGTCTATGGGATCGCACAGAGTCGGACACGACTGAAGCGACTTAGCAGCAGCAGCAGCATGGGATTTTTGTGAGGATTTAGTAAAATAATTCACATAAATCCCCTAGCAAAATGCCTATAGTGTATAGCAGATTTCAGTATATGTTAACAATTATTACTTGGTTAAAAAAGATTTTGCTCTGCTTACAAGCAAAACATTTCTATAGCCATATTACACTGACATATAGAATTCTCTCAAATTTAATTTCATCAGTAGAATAAATGTATGACATCTGTGAACATTAGGCTAAACTGCGTTTTACCACTAGAAAAATGAGAATGGAAAATATAAAACCCTACTATAGAGAAAAATCCCCAAATTCCATGTTAATAGCTGCTTTTTAAAAAAATTTCAACAATAATTATATATAAATTCAAATACAGTTTGTTGTTTCATTTTATATAATTATATGTTTAGAAAATTGAGTTTTAATAGAGTAAAAAAAATCTTATAAGAAATATTATCTACCTATGAAAATAGAAATTATTGCTAGAAACAGTTTAAATGAGGAGGGGTACTGGAGTGTGTGTTGGTGTATGTGTGTATGTTGGGGTGTGCTGATGTGAGAAAAGGGTTAAGAGAAGAATGAGAAGTGGAAGTTTTGCTATATAATTTGTAAAGAGATTGAGAACAGTAACAAAAGGTAGAAGCTAATATAGATCTATTTGGATATGGAATTTAAAAGATGATTAGCTCAAAATCCAGGCTTAAGACCAAATACTTAATGATTTTATAAGCTGCCATTAAAAACTACTACACAATAAATACTCAGGGTTGTGGACGACAATAAACTCTGGGTGCTAAAGAGAAAACATAAGATGAACAGGCCATATTCTTATAATCATGTCCACTTGGTTATATAACAAGATTTTTTTTTTAATTTATCTACCATGTATTGCAATCTTATATTTCTCAAAGAATAGAAATCTATTCTTTCAGTTTCCTAGGTCAAACTTCTCAGCTATTTTTGATGCATCTCTTTAAGTATTTCCCACCCCCATCAGCAAATCCTGTAAAATATACTTTGGAAAATAAATGAAGAATGCAACTATTTTTCAGAATCACTATCACAACCCCTTGCTGTGATACTATCAATTCTCTAAGTCATTGTAATAGCTTCCACTTTTGTTCTCAATGGTCTATTTTCTATCCAGTAACCAGAAACCAGAAAGATCTAGTTGATCTACCAGGTCAACAGCTATGTCACTGCTCTAATTTTTTATCATTTTTTTTTCTCAACTCTGCTACTTTCAAAATGCTCATTCATTATCTTCATTGTTAAGCCCATTTCTGCTTTGAAGGTGAAGGTGAAGTCGCTCAGTCGTGTCCGATTCTTTGCGATCCTATGGGCTGTAACCTACTAGGCTTCTCCATCCATGGGATTCTCCAGGCAAAAATACCAGAGTGGGTTGCCATTTCCTTCTCCAGGGGATCTTCCTGACCCAGGGATTGAACCCTAGTCTCCAGCATTGGAGGCAGATGCTTTAACCTCTGAGCCACCAGGGATTTCTGCTTTAGAAGCTATCAATTGCTAATCCTTTATCCTTCAGATACTGCATTCAGATATCTGATAAAACATCACTTCCACAAAATCCTTTCCTGATAACAATATGTAAAATACTATACCCTTCCACCTTTTATCCAACTTTATTCTGTTTTTCCCTAAAACACCAATTAATACCAAATATGTAGTAATTTATGTTTGTAGCCTTTCTTCTATCACTACTAACTCATATTCAATCAGGGATTTTTCTGAAGGAGAAGACTGCTTATTTCTATCATCACAGCAACTTAAGGATTGTATATCATATGTTGTAGGAACTCAGTAATTATTAGATTTTTAAAAATCAATGTGAATTACTTCATAAAAATAATAGATACAATGCAAGTAATGAGCTCAAGAAAAAATAAACAATTAATGAATAATTATAAGTACAATTTGACATCCAAGAAAGAAAGAAATGGTAGATTATTCCTTCAAAATTAATGTGACTAATATTTTGATTACCCATTAAAACTTAATATCAAAGAATAGAAACAAACCTTTTTCTGATTATTGATAAATGTTTTTCCCTTACCAGGAAAATAAATTGCAATACAGAAATATGTCCTTCCTTCCTCATCAAAGATGTAAGTAAGCTATAGCAAGTCCAGAGAAAGGACCAGTCACAATGCTTTTCAAAGTAGGATGGTTAGAAAATCTGCTTTAATAGAATCTAGACTGACTATTTGGAGAAGGCAATGGCAACCCACTCCAGTACTCTGGCCTGGAAAATCCCATGGACGGAGGAGCCTGGTAGGCTGCAGTCCATGGGGTCGCTAGGAGTCAGACACGACTGAATGACTTCACTTTCACTTTTCACTTTCATGCATTGGAGAAGGAAATGGCAACCCACTCCACTGTTCTTGCCTGGAGAATCCCAGGGACCGGGTAGCCTGGTGGGCTGCTGTCTTTGGGGTCGCACAGAGTCGGACACGACCGAAGCAACTTAGCAGCAGCAGCAGCAAACTGTTCAACTCTAATGAAGACCTATTGAAAATGAATCTTTGAAAATTAGGTCCATGAACACTTATTTTTAAAAATAATCTTTCAGAATTGATATACCTTCAATTTGAGAAATACTCTGTTATAAACATCTGTCACTGGACTTGTGTTGGCAAAGGCCTACTGGATTAAATGAATCATGTGTCTGAGCAGTCTTATTATCTTTATATTAAGGTATAAAATGTAAATTGAGAAATAATGAAGTTATTTTAAAATCTTTTATGCAAAATTAATTCAATTCAGTATTGTAATACTAATACAATAATTAATTTAAATTAATATTATAACTAATCATTTAATTCTAAATAAAATTTCTATCTAAATGAAAAGCATACATGATCTTATTTCATTGTTCAAGCTGAACAGCTTAGAATCCTCTAACAAAACTGATTGAACAAAACAGACCATCTTTAAAAGAAAAATAGAAAAAGCAAGTAATATTCTCTCTATGCCTGTCTCTCACATGTAACAATATGAATATGATTAATGAAATAATGACTAAAATAAGCAAAAAATAAGGTAACATTCAATTACTCAACACACCAGTTCAAATGGCCATCATCAAAAAATCCAAAACAAGTGCTGGAGAGAATGTAGAGAGAAGGGAATCCTCCTACGCTGTTGTTGGAAATGTAAATTTATTCACCCACTATGGAGAAGAGTATGGAGGTCCTCAAAAAATTGAAAACAGAGCTACCAGATGGCACTGCAGTCCCACTCCTATATCCAGAGGGAAACATGGTCTTAAATTATACATGAACTCCAATGTTCGCTGCAGCACTATTTACAATAGCCAAGATATGGAAAGCAGCCTAAATGTTTATCAACAGAGGAATGATAAGAGAGAAGTGGTACACATATACAATTGAATATTACTCAACTGCTGAAAAGAAATAATGCCATCTGCAGCAATACGGATAGACCCAGAGATTGTCATACTGAGTAGTAAGTTAGAGAAAGACAGATTTCATACAATATCCATGGTGCTGCAAATGGTAGAGACTTTGTCTGCAATGCAGGAGACCAAAATTTGATCTCCGGATCAGGAAGATCCCCTAAAAAAGGAATTGGCAACACACTCCAGTATGCTTGCCTGGTGAATTTCATGGACAGAGGAGCCTGGTGGGCTACAGCCTATATGGTCACAAAGATTTTGATTTTGGAGCCCCCAAAAATAAAGTCTGACACTGTTCCCACTGTTTCCCCTTCTATTTCCCATGAAGTGACGGGACCGGATGCCATGATCTTCGTTTTCTGAATGTTGAGCTTTAAGTCAATCTTTTCATTCTCCACTTTCACTTTCATCAAGAGGCTTTTTGGTTCCTTTCACTTTCTGCCATAAGGGTGGTGTCATCTGCATATCTGAGGCTATTGATATTTCTCCCAGCAATCTTGATTCCAGCTTGTGCTTCCTCCAGCCCAGCGCTTCTCATGATGTACTCTGCATATAAATTAAATAAGCAGGGTGACAATATACAACCTTGACATACTCCTTTTCCTATTTGGAACCAGTCTATTGTTCATGTCCAGTTTTAACTGCTGCTTCCTGACCTGCATACAGCTTTCTCAAGAGACAGGTCAGATGGTCTGGTATTCCCATCTCTTTCAGAATTTTCCACAGTTGATTGTGATCCACACAGTCAAAGGCTTTGGCATAATCAATAAAGCAGAAATAGATGTTTTTCTGGAACTCTCTTGCTTTTTCAATGATCCAGCAGATGTTGGCAATTTGATCTCTGGTTCCTCTGCCTTTTCTAAAACTAGCTTGAACATCTGGAAGTTCATAGTTCACCTATTGCTAAAGCCTGGTTTGGAAAATTTTGAGCAATACTTTACTAGCATGTGAGATGAATGCAATTGTGTGGTAGTTAAAGCATTCTTTTGCAGTATAGACAAGCTAATGTAAACTAATAGTTCTTAGGTTGGGAATTGGATTCATATGATCTCACTGAAAATATAACTGTCAACAATGTATTTCTGATGAGATTAAATATTTAACTGAAAAAATGCAATCGTGCCTTTGATGAAAAAATATTGTTTGATTTTGGAATGTATGTGTCAGCATTCTCAAAATTATAAGTAGAAACAAATTTCAGGGTGTTGGGAGAGATTTACCCTGGAGATGGTACAGTATTTACCTTAGACTCTGAAAACCAGTGATACATTAAGAAGCATAATCATTTAAGAACAAATGCAACATCTACAGCAAAACACTGTCAAGTAACAACACCCAGCAAGCTCAATAAGAACATATATAGAGATTATTTGCTGCTTATGGGATTGGGGGCAGGAGGAGAAGGGGACGACAGAGGATGAGATGGCTGGATGGCATCACCGACTCGATGGACATGAGTTTGAGTGAACTCCAGGAGTTGGTGATGGACAGGGAAGCCTGGCGTGTGGCAATTCATGGGATCGCAAAGAGTCGGACACAACTGAGCGAGTGAACTGAACTGAACTGATGGAAATGCCTCTTCTGGAAGGTTCCAAACAAATAGTATACTTCAGTTAATATTTCAATAAATCTTCATCAATAAATTAAAGATATAATGTAGTAATTTCTAATGAAAAGTTCATGCTTTTCCCTTTCTATTTATTTTGACATCTTAGTACATTCATTCTATATACTTTTGAAATCACTATACATTTTAAGCACAGTGATATTGCTATAAGATAATTTACCTTTTTATAAATATTGCTCTCATTAATATGCCTCTGCAGCCAAGGAAAAGGCAGTCTTAATCCAAAGGGGAATTTTTTTTCACATCAAAAAAAGACAGATGTTCCTTCAAACTTAAAATAACTGAAGGTAAAAGAAACTTGATGCAAACAAATGTATGCCCATTGATGGATAGGAGTATGTCCTTCTAAAAGAAAAAGAAATCTGTTTGCTTTATCTGTGATTTAGGGTAAAATTCCACAGTGCCTTTAGCTGCTTTCTGATGGTAGGAAGTTTCCTTCAGATCTGATGTTCAATGCCAGTAACTTGTATGATTTAAAAATATGTATATTCTTAATGCATTAACCAGTTTGTCTGAAATCTTCTTTAATGTCTCCATATTATTTTCTCTCACATTATACTTGCTGGATAGGATGAAATAGGTAACTAAAAACAAGTACTAATGATAATATGTTATTGTTTAATTTAAATATATTTAAAAGTTCACATGTAATAAGTTCTTAAAACATCAGAAACTGTACCAGAAACTATTACAAGCAATTTGCACATATTAAATCTTTTAAATACCAACATCTTATAAGCTAGGGATTTTTATCTCCAGGCAAAAAGGGAAAATAAATCATAGATAAGTAAATTGTGTAAGGCCACATGCTTATTGAGAAGTAGAGCTAAGATCTGTAGCTAATTAATTGCAGACCCCATGTTCTCATCTATTACACTGTAATATGTCAAGCTCTGTCAAAAAAAAAAATTATTTCTAATTGAAAAATTAAATAGCTGGAAAGGTTAGCACAATTAAATATCCAAAGCAAAGAAAACAAATTTTGAATATTTAGAACATTATCATCAGAAATTAAAATAACTATTTCAGATATATTTCATATATATTCATTAAAATGACATTTAAAATAATTCTGCTTTATAGTTATAAAACAAAATCTTTCAATGCCTAAGCTTTCTAAGTATGTAACCAATCATGTGCTTTCTTTATTCTATGATAAACTCTGTTTTAGTGCTCTTTTGCAGGCCACTGAAATGTGTATGAAATTTTAAAAACCGGTTATCCTTACACATTGTGTGTTAAGTCAATAGCAGTGAAGAAACTGGGCTGCTTATAAAGTGGCTATATAAAAGTGCTAGGGAAAGAAAACTGCATTATTTTGGATCTTTCTAGTGCCCTTCCAGAATAGAAAATCATTAATATTTTCAGTCATACATGCATTCAGTCATTTCAGAAAAAAAAAAAAACAAAAATTTTGAGCCTATGAAACACAGTAAGAACAACAACAAAAATCCCATTGTTCCAACCTTAGTTTTTTCAGAGTCCAAAAACTCAACCTTAGCCTCTGTGTGTGTGTGTGACTGTGTGTGTACAGCTTTTACATATACAGTTTGAGGAAATAATGTCAATTTTAGGTTCTAGACCAGGGGTCAGTAGTTCAATTCAGCTGCTCAGTCGTGTCCGAGTATTTGCGACCCCATGAGTCACAAAGCACATCAGGCTTCCTTGTCCATCACCAACTCCTGGAACTTGTTCAAACTCATGTCCATTGAGTTGGCAATGCCATCCAACCATCTCATCCTCTGTTGTCCCCTTCTCCTCTTACCTTCAATCTTTCTGCAAATCAGGGTCTTTTGTAATGAACCAGTTCAAGGTCAGTAACTGCAGCCCAAATGACTGACTTGTCCTTATGTCTGCTGTGGTTTATCTTGCATGTTTAGCTAAGAAAGTATTTTTCACCTCCAACATTGGGGAAAAAATAAAATAAAAATTGTGATATTGTGTGACACATGAAAATTATAGGAAATCAAAATTTAGTGTCTGTAAATAAGTTGCTTTTTTTTTTTTAACATATCCATGCTCATTTGTTTATGTATGAAGTTAAGTGAAGTTAAGTTGCTCAGTCATGTCCGACTCTTTGCAACCCCATGGACTGTAGCCCACCAGGTTCCTCCATCCATGGGATTCTCCAGGCAAGAATCTTGGAGTGGGTTGCCATTTCCTTCTCCAGGGGATCTTCCCGACCCAGGGATTGAACCCAGGTCTTCCGCATTAGAGGCAGACGCTTTAAACTCTGAGCCACCAGGGAAGCCCTGTTTATGTATAGTCTACAGCGATTTGTTTATGTATAGTCTACAGCGATTTGTTTATGTATAGTCTACAGCTATTTTTGTACTACAGGGAACAGGTTGAGTAGTATGAAAGATGGCATGAACTGTGTAGCCTAAAATATTTGCTATCTGTACTTTTCTATAAGTCTTTTTCCACCTCATATATACTATCCATATCTACTCATTTATGAAATGTTTACTGAAAAATTCTTACTGAATTACTGAAGCTAGTCATATTTAAATAATCTTTCTCTGAACAATTTATTAAACTTCTTGCTAGAAATTCACTTGCTGTCTATTTTTAACAGTGATCGTGACTAATGCAATCTTTTAAAAATACAAGTAATGTGTTTCTGTTTTCAAATACAGAGTATTTTATGTACATGTGGTATGTACGTGCATGTGTGTATGCTAAGTTACTTCAGTTGTGTCCAACTTTTTGTGACCCTATGGCCTGGGGCCT
>SJYS01022523.1:22230-40297 GCA_006410695.1 Philantomba maxwellii | reverse complement strand
ATCCTTCCATTTCTTGCTGCCAATGGCATTATTTCATTCTTTTTTAGCAGAGCCAGATTTTGAACCCAGAACTGCTTGGCTCCCAGACTTCATGTATGGGACCATGTATATGGCATAAATTCTAGTTTCTTCTGTCCTGAGGTCATTTAGACTTTTATACTCAGCTATATTCAAGGAAGAAAAGTTTTATTCCTTGGAAAAGCGACTTTAGATACCAGCAAACAGGTAGAGACGAGGGTGAAGAGAGCCTTCATCCTGAACCTGAAATCACATGAGAAGCAAGCCTAGACCTTTAAGTGCCTTGATAGGTCCTGCAGCCCTGCCTCTAGTTTCCCCAAACTCTAGAAGAGCTGGTCTCACACCAGTTCTACTCTCAGGCGTGCAGAAGGGTTTTTTAATTTTTTTTTTTTTTAACTTTTCTGTCTTTGATCTTAAACTTACCTCCCCAAAGATATGTATTCTCTTTTGGAACAAAGAACTTCAGTGTGAACTCAACATCAACTCACCACACACACTGTAAACACCCGATAGGTAGTTTTATTGACAAGTGAAGATTTTCAGTAATGTTCTTGTCCGACAAGATCTCATCTTCCTGAATCTTCTCAGTAAATACTTTCTCCAAACTTGTGAAGTTCTGGGTCAACTGAAAATCAACCTTCACTTTCCCAAGGACAGCTGCAAAAGCAATCTCCCTTTAGTGTGATTTACAGCTTATGACGCGGCTCCTTTGCACAGGCACCGGATGCGACTGTTTGCCTCTGTTATTTCACTCAGTCTTTACAACTCCATAAAGCTGACGTTACTATTATCTGCACTTTCATATGAGGAAATAAAAGATCAAAAGGTTACGATATGGGCCTAAAGTCCCACAGCTAGGAGAGACCTTGTTTCTTCTATGCTGCCTTCATACTAATGCATACTCATCATTCATCAACAAAGCAATCAGTCCACTTTGTAGGCAATAGATATTGATTGAACACCAGCTTCTAATAGTGAAGCTCTAATAAGATGCTCAAACAAATGAAATAAATTTGGAATAAACTAAGAAATGGAAAATCTAGAATCAAGGAAAAATTATGGCTCCAAATCATGAAAGTGGCAAATAGGGTTCCCTGGAACAGTCTTGTAGCAGGCCTATAAAGGAATGACTCATATAGGAGAAGGACAGGGTGTCCTAGTGGGGGCCATTCAGAGAAAAAGGGATTTAACAGGGTGATGGTAGATATAGAATGGCACATTTGGAAAGAATTAAGAATATATGTTTCAAAAGTAAGTCAAATGAGAAACAAGGCAATAACTAACTCAAGGAAAAACAAAAGGCTACAGAAAAAGATATGTAATCATAGTAGTGCTACTTGGCTCTGCAATGGACAGTGTCACCTAATTATAATGATGCAAATAGAGATGGAAACTACATCTGGTCCTGTAACTTACTAGGTGATCTTGATTCAGACCCTTTGTTTCTGAGCTCAGTTTTATCAGCAATGAAACTGGAAAGTATATTTTTGAAGGTTGCCTAGGTCCTGGCAAGGTTTAAAGGCAGTCATTCTCAGAACTTAGTTTCTCCTGTAAAGAATGTTTGACAATGTGCTGGTAATGTTTCCAGGAAATGAGAAGGCCAAGTTCTCTTAAGAAATCAGAATTAAAAAGCAATGTGACTAACTGGAAAGGTGGGTAGTTTTAAGCCTACCTAGGTTTGGTAGGGATTAATTTCCAATTAGATAATACAAATTACCAAGAAGATTGAATGACCCGAAAGAAGAATATGCTTCAAATATATATAAAATATTTAATTTAAATAATATAAATGACAAATAAAAGATGAGAAATTGAGTGAATTTTTTCAAAATTAGAGAAATAGGTGCCACTGATCATCCCGCTTTCTGACTTACATTCAGATGCACTGTCATTAGTCTCAAGTTCTTTTCTAAGAGCAGATTGCAGCTCTCTCTCAATATTGTTGTCAAGAGGAGATGCTGAAGTCCCAGTGAGCAGGCCACACAAAAGAACAAGTCTCCAAAGCTGAAACATCTTGTCCTGACACCTGGACAGTCATGGGAGGAACAGGAGTGAGAATAACCCACAGGGAAACGGGATCTTTGATGAGCACCTATCACTCTGACACTCAACAGTCCTTGAAGATGGACATGGCTGTCTCCTCTCTTACAGATGGGCAGCTCAGGTCAGGAAGCTAGAGCAACTTGCACAAAGATACACAGCCACTGAGTAGAGGAGATAGTATTTGGAAAGTCACGCTTGACTCCAGGTCGGTGCTCTTTACACAGAGGTCACTTGCATTTTCTGGCTTCTCTGCCTGGAACATTTCCCTCTCCTTTGCATTTTACATGAGTCACTTCTTGCTGAGTCTCCAGCTTCAGTAAGACATCCTATCTTCTATAAAGCCCATGCTAGGCCCCTTCCCAGAGTCTAGGTCCGGGGCCCCACTCTACCGTCTTGTTGCCTTCATTCTCTGATCAGAATCCTTGGTACAATTAGTGATGACTTGCCTCCTTTCTTACCAGGCTGTGAACTCCTTAGATAGGGACTGTAACTTTGTGAATTCCCAACTGATAGTAAAAAAACCCTGCACCTAGTCAAGTACAACAAAATAAAAGTTTGCAGAATAAAAGTATGAACAAATAAATAGGCACCACATCATGACCCCACATTGCTCACCAGTTTGAGACTTCTCCTAATATAATTGATTTCTTAATTTGCTATATTGACAATATTAGCTAATTCATGTGGCCCTATCCCTCTGCCTCTTGGACCCAGAGCCTTCTGAAGATCTCCATGTGGGGTGGCATTAAAGGGGGAGCCCAGCATTCACAGGTTTGGAGGAAAATACTTACAAAATCCTTGCTCCACTGTGCAGTCTCCTGGAATTCTGCTGGGTGCTGATGGCCCTTATATTGTGGTGATGGGTGGGAGGCTGCCCCTGGCAACAGGCCCCGGGTCCAGGGCCATCCAAGGAGACTCCAGAGAAAATAATTCGTGTCTAGAGTGAACAGAGACTTCCAGTGCAAAGGTCACCCAGGACGCTTGAATTGAAATGGGTGGATATGGAGAGGACTCTGTGCCAAGACAAAGAGTAGGTTCTCACGGAAACTCCAGCTGCCAAGATAGTGGCCACTGTAGGTGGGGTTTGGGATAAAGAGTGAAAATGGATGAGTTGGAGAATGTTGTGATAGGAGGACCCATAGTGATCATCCAGCCTAATTTTGTCATCATTTGGAAACTCAGTTCAAGAGAAGGAGAGCAACCAGCTTGAGGTCACCCAGTAAGATATGGACCTCTGTGCTAGAATTATGCCCCATGAAGTCAGGGTCAGGGACTAGTGAGGTCAGTTTTTCCAACTCTTCTCTGATTTTTGAGTGCTCTCCCCCACATCCTTCACAGTGGAGCCAGCCTCAGGGCGGATGTTTGTAATGATGCATTGCTCAATACCATGCTCTGAAGTCTTCCTACTCATTTGATTGGCAGAGTCACCCCCGAGAGACAACAATATCTGCCTGCAAAATACCTTCTTATATGCGGTCTCCCTCTGCACACTTGCCCCCAATCCCTCTACTCATAATGCAGCAGCCAGAGGGGTCTCATTCAGTATAAAACCGAAGTCCCCATCATGGCCCCTGTGTCATCTGCTCACTGCCACTCCAAACCATCTCCCTCTCCCTCCATGGCCCCTACTGTCTTCCTTCTGTTCTAGAAAGATTCAAGCCTCTTTGCTACCTTGGGACTTTGCACAGACCAGTCCATCTTCCCAGAACTCTCCTCCCTAGCTGTCTCTGGCTCTCGACATCACCTCACAAATTCTGTGACTGTCCACCTGGTGGTCCCTCCCTTTCCCCCTGACTCATCTTCTGGTTGGCTTCTTTTCACAGCAAATTATCATCATTTGACTTTTTCCTCTTGCTCTCTGCCCTCAGCAACTTGTTACCATCCTTTGTTCTGTGGCTTTCCTCTCACATGGGTCCCCCAAACCTTGACCTGGCTATAGAATTCTCCAAGCCTCTCTGGAGCATCCTCTAAAGCCATCCACTCCCTGGGAAGATGGTGAGGGTCCCATCACCAGAAATGCTCAGGAACTTGACCAGATGGCTGCTAAGATCCTGTGTGACTTGATGTAACTGTGAGCCATGGTTCTAAACTTCCTTAGTCTCTAATAAACCATCGTTACACATTTGTATGACTCTTCTTTCCAGATTTTTTTTCTCCCTGAGTCTGGCTCAGGAAGAGCTATGGTTCTGAGCTATGGAACATGGAGCTGTGGTTCCCTCAGGCTTCCTGCCTCTTTCCTTTTCTCAACCTCCCCGCCTCCCCAGACCTCACCTTCACCTGGCCATGGCCTCCTGGAGTCACAGTGGCTGGTGCTATTTCTCATCATGGACCACACCCAGGACAAAGCCAGCGTCTTGCACTGATATCAGCCTCCTCTCATGGCTGAGCTTTGAGGTGAAATGATCTTCATGCTTGATCCCTGTTGGTGAGTCTGGGACTGGCACACAAGTTCCTACTGTCTAAGGAGCCATGTTCTTGTGGTGACTCACTGCTTTAGAGGTTGCTGGCTCTAATTCACATGAAGACAGAACTTCACCACATGATCAATGTTCTCCATCTGCTAAAGCATTTGGGGGACTCCCTAGTCTGGTACACACTAAACTAAATCTACCAAAGTGGAGAGAAACCATGTCTTCCTTCTTTCTGAGGTCCTCTGTCCTTTGATCCCTACAGTGTGGATCAAAGCCATATAAAGGGAATGAGACAATATATCCTTGCAGTGCCTGGATCCAGCTATGCCTGATGTCCTCTGTGCCCTAGACTTTCCAGTGCAAATACATTTCTTCCTCCCTATCTTTTTTGTTGAAGTCAGTGTGAATTGGGTTCTGCTGTTCAAATCCACAGTAAGTCCTGACTCAGCACACTTGTAGACTCACATCTACTTCCTCCGTTCTGATGAATACTAGAGGGTCACATGACCACATTGGAAACATAACAGACTTCAAAGCCTCAGATCTTAGAATTCATCAATTTAACCTGTTTGATGAAAAGTCTTGGGAGCTGTGGCCCAGAGAAGGAGAAAGACTCATCCAAGACTACATCCAAGGGTTCAAAGCAATTTGAACCCCAGTTCCTTTCCTCTGTCATTTCATCTCTTTTGGTTTTGATGACATTTTCTACTTTGGGCAATAGTCTTAGGGGAAAAAATAAAAAGACTAACCAGAATCACCTAGTAAGTTTCTTTAAATTATAGATGCCTGAGCCCCTCCCTAGGTACTTAGGTTCAGGGGCTCCAGGGTGGCTGACCAGAAATCGAAGTAACTAGACTAGATGGCTCAAAGGTACTTTCTGCCTTGAGTTCTATGAGCTGTGACCCCCACGCCATCCTCTGGAACCTCACCTCTGCCTAGACATGACCCTCACAACCCAATATGCTTATGCGGCTTCATCTTCTTTCCTCTTCTCAGCAACCATCAGAGAGTGTTACTGCCCCCATTTCCCGGCTGGGGAGCGCGAGGTTCAGGAGGGCAGGATGACTTGCTCAAGGTCACACAGATGGGAAGGGGGAGAGCTGGAGAGTGACCCAGTTCTACTTCCTCTCCCATCGAGGTCGGCTGTTCCAGTCCCATCCTCTGGGGGCAGCAGCGAGTTGCCTTCTTTGGCCACAGTGTCCAGACCCAGGAAGGCCACAGGTGAATGGCTGACCCTGGGCTCCGGCTCACAGGTCCGCTTTCGTCATTGTTGCTCACGACAACCCCACGAGGAGACTTGAAGCCCCTTTTTCCAGCTGAGGAAACTGAGGCTCAGGGAAAAGAGGTGACTCACACAGGTCTCACATGGACAGGGCCCAGCATTTGAGTCACCAGGGAACGACCTTTCACCCAGATCTCATTGACGGGAACTGGTTTGGCAGGAGCGTCTTTGGGCTTGAATACTCGAGGTTCATTGCTCGAACTCTGCTGTTTGATTTGGTTGTAACACCTGGTGCATTGGGCCTTTGTCAACCCGGAACACCCAGTCCAGGAAGCACAGATGGGTGCCCGCTTGACATTAGACTGGGAGCACCGGCAGAGATCTCTGGGCCATCCAGGGTTTTCTTCTCCGTTCTTCCACCTGCTTCTCAGTAGGAACCTGTAAGCCTGTCCTGGATATGGATGTGGCCAGAGCAGAGTAGGGGTAGGGCTGGAGGCTTGGGGAGCGAGTGTTCCTCACGCTGACTGTGATCCCACCATCAGAGCACAGAGCAGGTGCCTGAGCTTGAGGTTCGGATGTTGAGAACCCATCCAGCAGAACCTTGGGCCCATCAGCAGACCACCCTCCCAGACTGTCTATGTCCAGTTCGGCAAACACTGGGGTCCCTCTTCCTCTGGTTGTGGGCGCAGAGCAAAGGGCTGTGCTAAAATCTTGTGAAGAGAGTTTTCCCAACTCAGGAACACAGGCCAAGGGCCTGAGTGTGATGTAGTGAATTCAACCCGGTTTTGGCCCCAGGCTTCACCTGGTAAAATGGGTAAACAACCCTGTGCTTGGATCCTAGTGGCAAAGGAAATTAAAAGCATACTGAGGGGGTGGTGCTCATACCCCGGCTTCATTGCTGGGCCAGCTGTGTTAGAATCCTCCCTCTTCACTTGTTACAGACTGTGCAGTCTGGACAAGGAGCTTCATCTCCCTGAGCCTCAGGTCCCCTGTGTGTGAAATGGGACTAAAGATGGGATTCTCCTCCAGGTGTGTGGTGAGGATGCAGTGGGATAATGTGTGTGAAGCTTTTGAGCAAGAGGTAGGCCCCTAATATGCAGTAACACCAATGATGAAATGATGATCACAGTCGTTTCTATTGTCTGGTCCCTTCACCCCCTCTACCTCAGGTCTCCCATCTATACGTGGTCCCACCCCAGAGGGTTATGGAGAAGACTGAGTAATACGCTTAATGCTTAAGCAATGGCTACTGTATTTCTTTTTGTGTGCAGTAAAGACTGAATAAGGTAAAAAGGGCTCAGACCTCCAGTATACCAGTATCCACAAATTCTGGCTCCCTTGGGTGATGGTATATAGCCCTTGGCAGGTATGGTTCCTCATAAGGCTCAGTTTCCCTTGCAGGGCTGAGTTAGTGACGACAGTACTGTGATCTCAAATATGATCTGATTGAATATAGGGATTGGATGGAGTTTTCTGGTAAGAAGCCCTCAAAGGCAGCTCCTGGACTTAGAGGGAAGGATTGATTAGTGGTGTCTGCCACACGTTCAGGAGGGGAGAGTGGAGGCATTGTGTGTTTGCCACTGTTGGCCCAGGTCATATCCAAGAGGCCCTTTAGCCAGCCATGGGCACACAAACACCACATGTTCATGGAGGGTGGGACTCTGGGACCTGCCTTGTGCTGGGAGAAGGAGATGAAGACCCTTATCTAGGTTCCAGTCTTGACCAGCAAATAACCTGCTTTGTGACTGTGAGTAACATGTTCATTTTCTCCCAAGGTCTCCGTTGCCTCTAACTACAAAATGAACAGAGGTTCCCTGCTACATGGCTGACCCCTTGGGGCTCTGAGAGGTGGTTAGGAACATCTAAGGGATACTTGCTACATTCCCACCTGCCTGGGCACCCCACACTCTTGCTTTGAGCATGAATTCCACCAACTCCATGGGCACAGTGATAACTGGCCCCTCTCTGAAGCCAAAACCACAGGCTTCATGCCCAGGCCCTAACAGAGAGCAGATTTTCAATAAATATTTATTAGAGCTTGCATAAGCATTTTTAATGCTGATTAATTAAAATGTACCCATCCAGTAATCCATGTGTTTTATTTGTAACAGTACAATAAGCTTGCTCTTAGGTCATCCTTGTGTGTACATCCCAGAACTTTTCCTTGTTGGTGGTGTGACAGCAGGTGAATGTCATAACTTCTCTGAGCCCTGTTTTGTTTGCTTTCAACCATGAAAACGAGCACTAGAATATCCTTTACCTTAGGAAGAGCTTCTGGGGGCACTAAATGAGGAAATGTCAGTAGAGAGCCTATCCCAGCCCTGGCTGAGGAAGGTGCTCCATGAATAATAGAGGTCATCATAATTACTATTACTGCAATACATAGTAGTGAGCGGTGACCTAAGGCAGCACTCAGGAGCCCTGGAAAATAGGGAGGGAGACAAGGGGCAGTGTGTACAGTTCTTGACAGTATGATGAGGCTCTAAGCAAATCAGAATGCTGCCACTTACTAGCCTTATGATCTTCCCCTCTTCGAGACCCAGTTTTCTCACCTGTAAATAGGGCAAATGGGTGTATCTACATCACTGAACTGGTCTGAAGGGTACACAAGTTACCGTGTATAAATCTGGATACACGGTCCCTAAAGATTAGCTTTCTTCCTCGTCCCCTGGAGAGGGAGCCCCACTAGGCAGGGGTCGCGTCTGTTTTGTTCCCTGACGTGTCTCCTGTGTCATAACAATGCCTTGTGATCATAGCTGATGAACACAGGCTCCCTGACGTGTTGTTGTCACTGTTACTATAACACACAGATCGGGGACCCTGCCCCTGGGTGACCCTGAGGGAGAGCATGTTGCTCTGTTTTGAAGTACTTTCTGTGCACATCTGCCTCTCTCAGACACAGGGCACTTCTGCTGCATTAGAACCCACCCCTCCCTTCTCTCTGGCCCCAAAGGTGACCACAGGTATGTGTAGTGGCTAAGGGTGTGGGCGGGGCTGGCCTGAGGTTTCTCCCTACATACGTTGCTCCAGCTGGTGGGAATGTAGCAATAGCCCCCAGACATTCCTGACCACCTCTCAGAACACCAAGGGGTCAGCTGTGTAGCAAGAAGCCTCTATTCATTTTGTAGTTAGAGGAAGTGGAGACCCTGGAGAGAATGAACTCTTCTTCAGAGTCACAAAATAGGTTATAAACTGAGCCAAGCCTGGAACCCAGATGAGCGTCCCTCCTCCACCGCACAGCACTAGGCAGGTCCCAGAGTGTCAACCTCTGTGAATATGTGGTGTCCATGCCCCCATCACTGGCTGGAGGGGTCGTTAGAGATGACCTGGTCCTGATCTGGTGAACATGCAGTCGTTCTGCTCTCCCCTCCTGAACTTGGGGCAGACATCACTAATTGATCCACCCTCCAAGCCCAGGAGTGCCTGGGAGGGCTTCTCTGCAGAAAGCTCCATCCGGTCCCTACAATTAGTGAGGTGTACTTGATACCATAGTTCTTGGAATCTCTAACATGGTCCTGACAGGAAGCTGAGGCTTAGTGAGGAACTGCACCTCCCAAAGCTTATATCACCAGGGAGCCAGAATTTATAGACACAGGTGTACTGGAAGTCTGAGCCCATCTAGGTCATGTGGTCTTTATAGCGCACAAAATAAGAAATCTGGTTTCCATTGATTAAGCATTAAGCATATTGGATGCTTAATCTCCTCCCTTTGTCCTCTCCATAACCCTGTGCAGTGGGGTCATGGACAGATGGGACACCTGAGGTGGAGGGGAGTGAAGTGACCAGACACCAGCAATAATTATAATATCCTCATCACTGTTATATTGGGAGCCTACACACATTATCCCTCCACATCCTCACAGCACACCTGGGAGGAGACTCCCATACTTAGTCTCATTTTGCACACTAGGGACCTGAGGATCAGGGAGATGAAGTCCCTTGTCCAGGCCACAAGCCAGCAACAGGGAAAGAGAGGGTTAGAAAGCAGTCTGCCCGAATCCAGAACTGAGGTCTGACCACCATCCCCTTGGTACCCTTTTAATTTCCATTTTGCCACGGGGATCCAGGTACCAGGTCGTTTACCCACTTTGCAATGAGGCAGCAGAAGGCTGGGGCCAACTTCAGGTCTGAGTTCATTACATCACTCTCCACCCCCTGGGTTGCAGTCTTGAGGTGAGAACAAGTCTCTCCACAAGATTTTCCTCACATCGCTCAGCTCTGTGCCCACAACCAGGGGAAGAGGAACCTCAGATGTGTATAAACCAGACTCAGACAGTGTGGAGGGTGGTTGCTGACGGATCCAAGGCTCTGCTGGAGGGGTCCTCCATGTCCCAGCACCAGGCTTGGGCACCTGGGCTGCCACCCTCTCCCTACTCTGTGCTCTGATGGTGGGACCACAGTTATCGTGAGGAAGGCTAGCTCCTCTAGCCTCTAGCCCTACTTGTACTTTGCCTAGCTGAGTTCATCAGGTTTCTACTGAGATGCAGGAGGGGGAACAGAGGAGATGGATACAGGTGACCCAGAGGACTCTGCTGGTGCTATAAGCCTGATGCCAAGTGGGCATCCATCTGGGCTTCCTGGACCAAGTGTTCCGGGTTGACATGGGCCCAATGCACCAGGCGTAACAACCAACTCAAACAGCAGCAGTCGAGGAATAAGCAGATATTCAAGTCCAAGGTCTCACCTGCCCCACCAGCAGGCCTCAATGTGACCTGACCTTCCCTGAGGTTGCAAATACTGGGTTCCTGTCCTTGTAAAACCTAGGCCAGTCACCTCTCTTCCCTGAATCTCAGTATCCTCAACTGGAAAATGAAGTTTGCCATGCCTACTAAGTGGGTTGTCATGAGCACCAATGGTGAAGTGCATCTGCAGTGCCAAGCCATTCGCCTGGGCCACCGTCTCCCTAGATTTTCCAGCAAAGAGGTGAAAATGATGACCAAGAAGACTCTACACATGGACATCACCAGATGGTCAACACCGAAATCAGATTGATTATATTCTATGCAGCCAAAGATGGAGAAGCTCTATACAGTCAACAAAAACAAGACTGGGAGCTGACTGTGGCTCAGATCATGAACTCCTTATTGCCAAAATCAGACTCAAATTGAAGAAAGTAGGGAAAACCGCTAGACCATTCAGGTATGACCTAAATCAAATCCCTTATGATTATACAGTGGAAGTGAGAAATAGATTCAAGGGCCTAGATCTGATAGAGTGCCTGATGAACTATGGAATGAGGTTCGTGACATTGTACAGGAGACAGGGATCAAGACCATCCCCATGGAAAAGAAATGCAAAAAAGCAAAATGGCTGTCTGGGGAGGCCTTACAAATAGCTGTGAAAAGAAGAGAAGCAAAAAGCAAAGGAGAAAAGGAAAGATATAAGCACCTGAATGCAGAGTTCCAAAGAATAGCAAGAAGAGATAAGAAAGCCTTCTTCAGCGATCAATGCAAAGAAATAGAGGAAAACAACAGAATGGGAAAGACTAGAGATCTCTTCAAGAAAATTAGAGATACCAAGGGAACATTTCATGCAAGGATGGGCTCGATAAAGGACAGAAATGGTATGGACCTAACAGAAGCAGAAGATATTAAGAAGAGGTGGCAAGAATACACAGAAGAACTGTACAAAAAAGATCTTCACGACCCAGATAATCATGATGATGTGATCACTAATCTAGAGCCAGACATCTTGGAATGTGAAGTCAAGTGGGCCTTAGAAAGCATCACTAGGAACAAAGCTAGTGGAGGTGATGGAATTCCAGTTGAGCTGTTTCAAATCCTGAAAGATGATGCTGTGAAAGTGCTGCACTCAATCTGCCAGCAAATTTGGAAAACTCAGCAGTGGCCACAGGACTGGAAAAGGTCCGTTTTCATTCCAATTCCAAAGAAAGGCAATGCAAAAGAATGCTCCAATTACCGCACAATTGCACTCATCTCACATGCTAGTAAAGTAATGCTCAAAATCCTCCAAGCCAGGCTTCAGCAATACGTGAACCGTGAACTCCCTGATGTTCAAGCTGGCTTTAGAAAAGGCAGAGGAACCAGAGATCAAATTGCCAACATCCGCTGGATCATGGAAAAAGCAAGAGAGTTCCAGAAAAACATCTACTTCTGCTTTATTGACTATGCCAAAGCCTTTGACTGTGTAGATCACAATAAACTGTGGAAAATTCTGAAAGAGATGGGAATACCAGACCACCTAACCTGCCTCTTGAGAAATCTGTATGCAGGTCAGGAAGCAACAGTTAGAACTGGACATGGAACAACAGACTGGTTCCAAATAGGAAAAGGAGTCCGTCAAGGCTGTATATTGTCACCCTGCTTATTTAACTTATATGCTGAGTACATCATGAGAAACGCTGGACTGGAAGAAACACAAGCTGGAATCAAGATTGCCGGGAGAAATATCAATAACCTCAGATATGCAGATGACACCACCCTTATGGCAGAAAGTGAAGAGGAGCTAAAAAGCCTCTTGATGAAAGTGAAAGAGGAGAGTGAAAAAGTTGGCTTAAAGCTCAACATTCAGAAAACGAAGATCATGGCATCTGGTCCCATCACTTCATGGGAAATAGATGGGGAAACAGTGGAAACAGTGCCAGACTTTATTTTTTTAGGCTCCAAAATCACTGCTGATGGTGACTGCAGCCATGAAATTAGAAGACGCTTACTCCTTGGAAGAAAAGTTATGTCCAACCTAGATAGCATTTTCAAAAGCAGAGACATTACTTTGCCGACTAAGGTCCGTTTAGTCAAGGCTATGGTTTTTCCTGTGGTCATGTATGGATGTGAGAGTTGGACTGTGAAGAAGGCTGATCGCCGAAGAATTGATGCTTTTGAACTGTGGTGTTGGAGAAGACTCTTGAGAGTCCCTTGGACTGCAAGGAGATCCAACCAGTCCATTCTGAAGGAGATCAACCCTGGGATTTCTTTGGAAGGAATGATGCTAAAGCTGAAACTCCAGTACTTTGGCCACCTCATGCGAAGAGTTGACTCATTGGAAAAGACTCTGATGCTGGGAGGGATTGGGGGCAGGAGGAGAAGGGGACGACCGAGGATGAGATGGCTGGATGGCATCACTGACTCGATGGATGTGAGTCTGAGTGAACTCCGGGAGTTGGTGATGGACAGGCAGGCCTGGCGTGCTGCGATTCGTGGGGTAGCAAAAAGTGAGACAGGACTGAGCGACTGAACTGAACTGAACTGAATGCACCTCTTACTTTCGAGTGCTGGATGAGATAGCATGGTCTCAGGTCCCCAGTATACCAGGGTCCACAGATTCTGGCTCCCTTGGGTGATGGTGTATCGCCTCCCTTGGCAGGTACGCCTCCTCATAAGCCTCAGTTTCCCTTCTGGGGCTGAGCTAGCAATGACAGTACAATGGTCCCAAATACAATCTGGTTGATTATAGGAGCTCGATGAAGCTTTCTGGTGAGAAGCCCTCGCAGGCAGCTCCTGGACTTGGAGGGAAGGATTGATTAGTGATGTCTGCCACAAGTTCGGGAGGGGAGAGTGGAGGCACAGTGTGTGTGCCACTGTGGGACCAGGTCATATCCAAGAGGCCCTTTATCCAGCGATGGGCACACCAACACCACACGATCATGGAGGGTGGGACTCTGGGACCTGCCTGAACTGGGCAGAGGAGAAGGAGATCCCTATCTAGTTTCCAGTCTTGGCTCTGTTAGTAACCTGCTTTGTGACTCTGAGTACGATGTCTGTTTTATCTCAGGGTCTCTGTTTCCTCTAACTGCAAAATGGCCAGAGGTTTTCTGCTAGATGACTGACCCCTCAGGGTTTTGAGAGGTATTCAGGAACACCTGGTGACTACTTGCTACATTCCCACCAGCTGGGGCACCCCATGCTCTTGCTTTGAGCACGAATCCCACCGGCTCCTTCGGCACAGTGATTACAACCCATTCTCTGAAACCGTAAGAGTCAAGAGCATGCCCAGGGCCTCACATAGTGTAGACACTCAAATATTTATTACAGTGCACAGAAGCATTTTTCTTTAATGCTGATTAATTAAAATGTACACTTTTAGAAACCATGCACTTCATTATAATAACACAGAAGCTTTGGCTAGAGTCAGCCTTGGTGTGAATCCCAGATTTCTCCCTTGTTAGCTGTGTGACAGTAGGCACGTAACCTAACGTCTCAACTTTTTTTAACCATGAAATTAGAACTAGAGTGTCCTCTACCTTAGAAGAGCTGCTGGGGGGACTAAATAAGGAAATGTCAGTAGAGAGCCCATGGCAGCCCTGGCTGGAAAAGGTGCTCCATGATAACAGTGATCATCATCATAGCTAGTATTGCAACACATAGTAGTGAGTGGTGACCTAAGCAGCATTAGGAGCCCAGGAAAATGGGGAGGGTGACAAGGGGCAATGTGTGCAGTTCTTAAAGGTATGATAGGCCTGGGCTCAAGTCATGGCATTGCCACTTACTAGCCTNTGCTCCATGATAACAGTGATCATCATCATAGCTAGTATTGCAACACATAGTAGTGAGTGGTGACCTAAGCAGCATTAGGAGCCCAGGAAAATGGGGAGGGTGACAAGGGGCAATGTGTGCAGTTCTTAAAGGTATGATAGGCCTGGGCTCAAGTCATGGCATTGCCACTTACTAGCCTGGTGAGCTTTCCCTCTCAGAGACTCAGCTTACTCACCTGTAAAGTGGGCACAATGGGTGTACCTACATCCCTGAACTCGTCTGAAGGGTACACAGTTAGCATGTGTAAACCTGGACTTGCATCCCTAAAGATGTGCTTTCTTCCTCTTGCACTGGAGTGGGAGCCTCACGAGGCAGGGATCTTATCTGTTTTGTGCCTTGACGTGTTCCCTGGGTCATAACGATGCCTTGTGAACGTTGCTGATGAACATGTTTCCTGACGTGTTGTTTTTGCTGTTATTACAGCACATAGACCAGGGACCCTGCCCACAGGTGACTTCCCAGAGGGAAAGCACGTTATCCTGTTTTCAAGCACTTTCCATGCATGCCTGCCTTTCCACAGACACTGGGACTTCTATTGCATTGAGACCCACTCCTACCTTCTTCTGGGTCACCCCTGTTCAGGTGACCACAGGGATTTGTCGTGACCAAAGGTGTGGGCCGGACTGGCCCAAGGTTTCTCCCCTCCACGTTGCTCCAGCTAGTGGAGATGCAGCCAGTAGTCCGCAGATATTCCTGACCACCTCTCAGAGCCCTGAGGGTCCAGCTGTGTGAGAGGAAATCTCTGTTCATTTTGTCATTAGAGCAAAGGGAGACACTGGAGAAAATAAACATCTTACTTAGAGTCACAAAGCAGGTTATAAACTGAGCCAAGACTGGAACCCAGATCAGGGTCCCTCTTCCATCCCACATCACTAGGCAGGTCCCCGAGTCCCACCCTCCATGAACGTGTGGTGTCCACATGCCCATCACTGGGCAGAGGGGCCATTAAGGATGACCTGGTCCTGCCCTGGAAGCATGTAGTCGCTCCACTCTTCCTTCTGAACTTGTGGCAGACATCGCTAATCAATCCTGCCTTCCAAGCCCAGGTGTGCCTGGGAGGGCTTCTCTGCAGAAAGTTCCATCCAGTGTTTACAATCAATGAGGTGTACTTGACACCATAGTTATTAGAGTTTCTAACATGGTCCTGAATGGGAAGCTGAGGCTTAGTGAAGCCTGCACTTTCTAACAAAGGGAGTCAGAATTTCTAGACACAGGTCTATACACCAGTCAGCCAGGGAGTCAGAATTTGCAGATGCAAGTCTACTGGAAGTCTGATCCCATCTAGCTCATGTGGTCTTTATAGCACACAAATATAAGAAATGTGGTGGCTTAGAGGGTAAAGCGTCCGCCTGGAATGCAGGAGACCCGGGTTCAATCCTTGAATCAGGAAGATCCTCTGGAGAAGAGAAAGGCTACCCACTCCAGTACTCTTGCCTGGAAAATCCTATGGTCGGAGGAGCCTGGGAGGCTGCAGTCCATGGGGTCACAGAGAGTCGGACACGACTGAGCAACTTCACTTTCACTTTTGATTAAGCATAAAGCATATTGGATGCTTGATCTCCTCCCCTCATCCTCTCCATAAACCTGTTCAGTGGCATCACTGCAGATAGGGGATCTGAGGTGGAGGGGAGTGAAGTAACCAGACACCAGCAATAATTATAATCATCATCATCACTGTTGTAACCATGTATCAGGGGCCTACACACAAGATCCCTCCACATGCTCAAGCACACCTGGGAGGACAGTCCTGTAGTTAGTTCCATTTCAGACTAGGACCTGAGGTTAAGGGAGATGAAGTCCCTTGTCCAGGTACCACAGCCGGCAACAAAGAGACGATTCAAACCCAGTGTGCCTGACCCCAAAGCTAGGTCTGACAACCACGTCCTTGGTATGCATTTTATTTACATTTTGCCACCAGGATCCAGGCACTAGGTTTTACTCACTTACTTACTCATTTTTGCTCATTTTACAATGGGGCAGCTGAAGCCTGGGGCCAACACTGTGTCTGAGTTCACTACTTCTCTCTGGAACCCCTGGGCCTTGGCTCTGAGGTGAGAAAAAGTCTCTTCACAAGATTTTGTGCCCACAACCAGGGAAAGAGGGACCTCTGATATTTGCAGAACTGGGTACAGACAGCGAAGTGGGTGGCCTGCTGACAGATTCAAAGCTCTGCTGGATGGGGCCCACCATGTCCCAGGCCCAGACTTGGGCACCTGGCCTGCCACCTTGTCCCTGCTCTGTGCTCTGATGGTGGGACCACAGAGTGAGGAAGGCCAACCACTGAAGCCTCCAGCCCGACTCCTACTTTGTCCTGGCGGCGTTCATCCAGACCCTGTGAGATGCAGCTGGGGGACCGGAGGTGATGGACCCTGGATGACCTGGAACTCTCCACCAGTGCTCCCAGCCTGTGCCAAGTGGGCACCCCTCTGGGCTTCCTGGATTGGATGTTCCGGTTGATGGGGGCCCAATGCATCAGGCGTAACAACCAACTCAAACAGAAGCTGTCGAGGAATAAACAAGATATTCAAGTCCATGGACAATCCTGCCCCACCAGCTGGCCTCAATGTCATCTGGGTGAAAGGTCCTTCCCCTTGAGCCCCAATTCTGGATTCCTGTCCTTGTAAGACCTGAGTGAGTCACCTCCCTTCCCTGAACCTCAGTTTCTTCAATTGGAAAATGAAGTCTTCCAAACCGTATAAGGTTGTGGTGAGCATCAGTGGTAAAAATGGACGTGCAGTGTCAAGCCTAGAGCCACGCATTCACCTGCATCTCCTGAGTGCTAGACACTGGGGCCAACAACTGGGACTTCTGCTGCCCTCAGAGATGGAAGAGCCGACCCTGGTGGGAGAGGGTGCAGAAGTGGGTGCGCTCTCCAGCTCCGCCCCTTCCCACCCTGTGGCCTTCAGCAAGTCATCCTGCCCTTCTGAGCCCCATGTTCCTCAGCTGGGAAATGAGGCAGGAGTACCTCCCATGTGGTTGCTGAGACGATGAGACGGGATAAGCTTGTAGGTTGTGAGTGTCATGTCTAGGCAGAGGTGGGGCTCTAGAGGAAGGAGTGGCGTCTCAAGCTCTTAGAATTTAAGGTAGAAAGTACCTTTGGTCCATCCAGTCCAGTTATTGCCATTTCTGGCCAGATACCCTGGGGCAGCCTGTCTAGGAGCTGGTAACCCTAAGTATCTCGGATGTGGCTCAGGCATCTATGGGTGTGGCTCAGGCATCTATCATTTAAACAGACTTATTAGGTAACTTTGTTGAACTTTTTTTCTTTTTTTTTAAAGCAAAACTTAACATATGCGAACAGAAGAAAATAAGTGGGGTTAAAGTGACTCATTGGAAAAGAGTGTGATTCTGGGAGGAATTGGGGGCAGGAGGAGAAGAGGACAACAGATGAGATGGCTGGATGGCATCACTGACTTGATGCACATGTGTTTGGGTGAACTCTGGGAGTTGGTGATGGACAGGGAGGCCTGGTGTGCTGCCATTTCATGAGGTCGCAGAGAGTCGGACCCAACTGAGCGACTGAACTGAACTGAACTGAAAGTCATGTGTACTTTGATCCCTTCTCTGGGCCATAGTATCCCTAGACTTTCCAGCAAAGAGGTTGAAATGATGACCTCTAAGCTTTCCTGTGGCTTTGATGTCTGTTGTTTCCAGTGTGGTCGTGTGACCCCGAGTAGGTTTCAGAATGGAGGAGACAGATGTGAGTCTATAAATGTGCTAAGTCAGGATCTACTTACTTGGATCCTGAACGGCAGGATCCAACTCAAACTGACTTCAACAAAGATAAAAAATAGAAAGGGAGAAATGTCTTTTAACTGGAAAGTTTGGGGCATGGAGGACTTCGGGTACACTTGGCTCAAGTCACTGAAGGAATACATTCT
>SJYS01022514.1:0-10057 GCA_006410695.1 Philantomba maxwellii | reverse complement strand
ATTATCAGAGAACTGCAAATCAAAACCACAATGAGGTACCATTTCATGCCAGTCAGAATGGCTGCTATCACAAAGTCTACAAACAATAAATACTGCAGTGGGTGCGGAGGAAAGGGAACCCTCTTACACTGTTGGTGGGAATGCAAACTAGTACAGCTACTATGGAGACCAGTAATGGAGATTCCTTAAAAAACTGGAAATAGAACTGCCATATGAGTCAGCAATCCCACTGCTGGGCATATACATGGAGGAAACCAGAATTGAAAGAGACACGTGTACCCCAGTGTTCATTACAGCACTATTTACAACAGCCAGGACATGGAAGCAACCCAGATGTANAAACTAGTACAGCTACTATGGAGACCAGTAATGGAGATTCCTTAAAAAACTGGAAATAGAACTGCCATATGAGTCAGCAATCCCACTGCTGGGCATATACATGGAGGAAACCAGAATTGAAAGAGACACGTGTACCCCAGTGTTCATTACAGCACTATTTACAACAGCCAGGACATGGAAGCAACCCAGATGTACATTGGCAGACGAATGGATAAGAAAGCTGTGGTACTTACACACAATGCAATATTACTCAGCCATTAAAAATGCATTTGAATCAGTTCTAATGAGGTAGATGAAACTGAAGCCTATTATACAGAGTGAAGCAAGTCAGAAAGAAAAACACCAATACAGTATATTAACACATATATATGGAATTTAGAAAGATGGTAACGATGACCCTATATGCGAGACAGCAAAAGAGACACAGATGTAAAGAACAGTTTTTGGACTCTGTGGGAGAAGGTGAGGGTGGGATGATTTGAAAGTGTAGCGTTGAAATGTGTATATTATCATATGTGAAGCAGATCACTGGTCCAGGTTCGATGCATGATACAGGGTGCTCAGGGCTGCCGCCCTGGGATGACCCTGGGGGATGGGATGGGGAGGGAGGTGGGAGGCCGTTCTGAATGGGGAACACATGTGAGCCCGTGGCTGATTCATATCGATGTTTGGCAAAAACCACTACAATATTGTAAAGTAATTAGCCTCCAATTAAAATAAATAAATTCATTTTTTTTTAAGTAGAGGCTTATATCAGGTATGAATATGGCCACTACCACTGAGAAATCGAAAAGGTAAATGATGGTCACTGAATAGTGTGGTAAGTCAGAATAAAGCACAGATCTCTGATGAATTTTTCTGCTGTCTAGACTCGCATTTTCCTCTCAGATCTATAATGCTACTTTTCTTCTCCTTTTTTGAGGTAGAGGAAGGGTTCTGCTCTAATGCTAAATTTTGCACATCTTTTCATAGCCTACTTGGCATCCATATCAAAACATAAATAAATAAAACAACAAAAAAAGAGAAGTACTGTATGAGTCTGGAAGCGTCTGCAGTGAATTTGAAATTTCAAGGACAACTTGGAGGTACCAGTGATTCATGAAACAGGAATGTTAGCCAACTCTGATGTAATATTTTATATGAAGGGCTTTTCACTTACAAAAGTCTCAGTATTTAACAAAATTAAATATCCAAAAGCATACATTTTATCCTGCACAGACTAATGATGTGCAAATCGGATCGAATGGACCTGAGAAGTCATTTAACATACAGCAAGTGTTTATAGCAACTGAGCTAAGCGGATAAAAAAGAGCCTGTTCTTTTGAAACTACAGGGGAAGGCTGTGAGCAGGCGGCCACAGGCATCCGGCTAAGTTGACTCTGTCTAGGACTCCAGGTTGTGGGGACATGACCATGGCCAGCTATATTTGCTAACCACACATTAAAAGTTATGAAATGTTTATTTTTGGCTTCTCAGGCTAGGGAAAGTTAAAGATCATATCTGTAACCAAATAGGCTTATGAGCCCTCTGTACTTCAAGCCTTCTCAGTAACCTTAGTCTGTGCAAACAAACCGAGATTTATCCCTTTTATAAGGGAGAAGAGATTATCATTCCTTATCGGTGAGGTACAGCAAGTACTGAATTATATACAGCCTCTAACATCAGAATTATTTTTAGCCTTATGCTTTGTGAGACTAATGTTGTGGAAGACCAGCACTACCATCTGTCTCCCTCTTAGAGACCATAATCTTACTTGCTTCTGTTGGAAGAGTTCTTTCTCCTTGGAAAAAGAGCTTGTTATTACAATACTATACAAGAAACTACTGAAGTCAAGTCTTTAAATTGTGTTAGGAATCCCACTCTATTACAATCCATTCCATGTCCTTGTAATGCGTATCTCAGATAAACTGTGCAGGTGTACAATTTTGGCCCTATATTCCATCCAGTCCTCGAAAGGGACATTTTGAATTAGCACTTTCTCCCCCAAAGTTTTTAACACATTGACTCTTAGAGTTCTCAGTTCTGTTTTGGACTCTATTCCTAAGGCCAGATTAAGTTTGACTATACATATGAAACTAACACTTTCACTTCCACTTTAAGGGCTTCCCTGGCGGTTCAGATGGTAAAGAATCTGCCTGAAATTCAGGAGACCTGGGTTCGATCCCTGGGTCCAGGTCGGGAAGATCCCCTGGAAAAGGCAATGGCTACCCACTCCAGTATTCTTGCCTGGAGAATTCCATGGACTCCCCCAGAGGAGCCTGGGGGCTATAGGCCATGGGGTCACAAAGAGTCACGACACGACATGGGGACATGACTGAGCGAGTAACACCTTCAAACCTATGAAAAAAATCTCACTAGACTGAATGCATGGAAAAGGATTGGGGTGAACACCACTGAGAAGTATGGATTATTTTAAGTGAAATGCAATTTTATTGCATTCAAGTACATTTGGCAAGAAGAAGTAGGCTGAATGCTTGCCTATGCATGATTTGATGAATGAATAAGAATGTAGCATAATTTCCTCATAATTCTGTGCTTTTGATATTTTTGAAAAAGTTATGGTAGAACACAAAATTTTCTGACAGCTAAAACAAAAAATGAAAACCACTGGAAACAGTACTATTTTTTAGAAAAGAGAAATACACAATTTTCTCAACAGGGATAACATTTTTACTGACATTGAAGGTAAAGCTATTGCTTTTTATATACTTATTGGCCCAAGCTAGTTAATTAATTATCTTTTTTTACTGAGCACCTGCTACATGATCAGGTACTGTGCTAGGTACTGAGGTTTATAGACAAATAAGACAATGTCTCTGTACTCAAGGAGCTAACAGCTAACACATAGAAGATGGTGCATAAAGATTTTATAAAAGTGCAATTTTATTCAAATGGTTGTCTTTTCCTTATATATATGGGGACACAATATTAAATCTTAATTAATGTATGTTATTCCTTGTATATTTGAGATAGTACTTTCAGGACCACACTTTTAATCTAGAGCATAGAGAACTGAGAGCAACAAAAGCTCAGCATATCTACTCTACTGTCTTTCTCAAGTATCAAGTATATGGAATGAGACTTTGGCCAATTTTAATATTCTTGTGAAACTTTTTAAGAGTATAATTGGAGTTTGGGTTTTTTTTCCCCAAACCATGTGACCAGTCACCATTTGCTCTTCTTGGAAATCCAGGGAGCTGGCAGAAAGGGTTGATATTTTCCTCCAGTAAGATCTCTGAATCTACTTGAACTGTTTTGTGTGCTCTTGGTTGGTCCTGTTACCTCATTTCCCCAAGTTGGATTCCCATTTTTGGACTGAACTCCCAAAGCTGGAAATGGCTGTATTGAGAATAAAGTGACTTTGGGGCACAAACATTTAATCAGACTGGAAATAACCACCATATTAAAATCAGTGGTGCCTGAAACCAAGGAGCTCACTAGAAGTCTTTTTGTTAAGGCTAAGAGATCTAACTTAGTTGTGGTCAACTTGTGTTAGTTTTGACATTGTGCTTAACACAAATGGATGTTGGTTCACACCCTGGCCATGGCACACGGAGGGTAAGGAAAAGAAAAAAGGCAAACCACTCCAGATTGGTAGGTGGTAGTTTTAATAAGCAAGGGAACTTACATTTGATGCTTTTCTCAGGCCACAAGATGAATAGATCTCTGCAGCTGCCTGCTAGAATCTTAAAAATTTATATGGAGGCCTTAATTGAGTGACATCACATATACCATCCAGCTGGTCTCAACAACACATTATTCTCTCAAGGCTGTGTCCTCAAAAATAATTCCCATTGTGTGAACTGTGGGCAGAACTTAACTTACATTTTGAGGCCAGGCCAAGGGAGGTGGGGGAGGAGCCTCTGTTCATGTTCAGCCAGGAGATCAACCAGTGGTCACGTCCTCTCAGTGACTTAATCTGACAGTGAAAGCAGACAACCCTTAAGTATTTTTTAAAATTTCCCTCTATTCTTTAATGTGTCAGTTTGATGACTTTGGACATTTGTAATACCATCGCTATAATGAAGGTGGTAGACATATTCAACACCTCGAAGTTTTCTTATGTCACTTTGTTCTTGTTTTTGTGTTAAGAACATTTAACATGAAATCCACCTGCCTGATAATTTTTGAAGGGCATACTACTGTATTTTAACTATAGGTACCATATTGTACGGCAGATCTGTAGAACTTAAACATCTTGCCTAACTGAAACTTTATATCCATTACACAAGAATGCCCGTTTTCCTCACCCTCCAGCTTATGGCAATCACTACTATATTTGTTTCTATGAGTTTGAGTATTTTAGTCATATGCTTTATATAAGCAGAATCATGAAGTATTTGTCCTTCTGTGACTGACATTTCACTTAGCNATCTGTAGAACTTAAACATCTTGCCTAACTGAAACTTTATATCCATTACACAAGAATGCCCGTTTTCCTCACCCTCCAGCTTATGGCAATCACTACTATATTTGTTTCTATGAGTTTGAGTATTTTAGTCATATGCTTTATATAAGCAGAATCATGAAGTATTTGTCCTTCTGTGACTGACATTTCACTTAGCATAATGTCCTCCAGGTGCATCCATGGTGTTGAAAATGGCAGGATTTCATATTTTTTAAGGCAGAATAATATTCCACCATGTGCATATGCTATGTTTTCTTTATCTATTGACCCAAATGCTTGGGTTGTTTTCTTATCTTGACTGTTGTAAATAAGCTGTAATAAAGAGGAGTACAGATATCTCTTTGAGAACCAGATTTCCAATCATTTGGTTATATACCCAGAAATAGGCTGACTGGGTCATACAGTAGTTCTATTTTTAGTTTTTTGAGGAATCTCCATACTATTTTCCTTGGTAGCTGCACCATTTAAATTTCCCAACAGTGTACAAGGGTTCACATTTTCCACATTCTTTCCAACACTTGTTCTTTATTATCTTTTGATAACAGCCACTCAAATAGGTGTTAGGTGATCACAATCTCATTGTGATTTGGGCTTGCATTTCCCTGATAATTAGTGACATTGAGCAACTTTTCTTATACAGGTTGACAATGAAAGCAGACAACACTTACATATTTAAACTGTTATACTCATGTCTTCTTTGGAGAAATGTCTGTTCAAGTCCTCTGCCCATCTTTAAATTGGGCTTTTCTGTGTTTTTTTTTCTTTTTTTTTTAATTTTTTATTGTTGTCCTTTTTGCTATTGTGTTGTATGAGTTCCTTATATCTTGGAAATTAACTCCTTACCAGATATATTTTTTACAAATATTTTCTCCTATTTCAAAGGCTGCTTATTTATTAGGCTGATTGTTTTCTTTGCTGTGAAGAAGCTTTTTAGTTATTGTTCATTTATTGTGAGGAGTGATTTAATTCCTGAATCCAAAGGATTGCCCAATGCCATGGCCATTACACTTGTATAATTTTAAGCATCAGTGTTCAGAGATAGCATTTTATTTAAAGTTCTGTTATCTATCACACAGACTTTATATTGAAGGCATGACAGTATCTAAATGATGGAAAGCCCAAAGCAATGATGATCACATATCCATGCCCCATGTGAAAGGCTTTGTTTTAATGATGGCATGCGTGCTAAGTCACTCAGTTGTGTCTGACTCTTTGCGACCCCAGGGACTGTAGTCCTCCAGGCTCCTCTNCTATCACACAGACTTTATATTGAAGGCATGACAGTATCTAAATGATGGAAAGCCCAAAGCAATGATGATCACATATCCATGCCCCATGTGAAAGGCTTTGTTTTAATGATGGCATGCGTGCTAAGTCACTCAGTTGTGTCTGACTCTTTGCGACCCCAGGGACTGTAGTCCTCCAGGTTCCTCTGTCCGTGAGATTCTCCAGGCAAGAATACTGGAGTAGGTTGCTTTGCCCTCCTCCAGGTTTAATGATGAGGAAAGGGGTAAATCTCTACAAGATGTAAGGATATACGCTCTTTCCTCAGAGTATTTCTATACCGGCAAACCAACACTCTGAAGTCCAAGTTGTCAAGAAGCCTAGGTCTCTTGTAAAGTGGGAAGAAACCACTCTACAATTCTGCTATTCTCTAAATGTAATGAAATGCTAGCAGGCTGCCCTGCTGTTCCCCGTATCTTATATTTCCAGGCCTTGCCACCTGTGCAACAAAAGCAAGCAATCTATTTAGAAGAGTGTTTTTCATTCTCTTAACTCTGAAAGTCTTTATTCTCAGCATGAGATTATTGCAACAACTTAACAAGCCGTGTTTTCTCCCCCTATTTTCCTTTCTTTTCTTTTTGCACCTATGTCCTTTTAAGTCCATTCAGGCCTTAGGGAAACATTTAGTACTTAAGCTTTGGTTTTTCAAGCTCAATCGGGTAGAAAATCTAACACAGAATGTGTGCACAAACGATAGCTCTGCACAATAGAGACAAACAAATAGCACAAAGAGAAAAGAAGAATATGAGTGTTCAGGGAGCAGGGCTGCACTTGAATTCAATTTCCCAACAGCAGACCTGATGCTTTCCCCCAAGATTCCCAGGTTTCAAATTGGCCTTATATTGAGGGCCAGTTACCTGGACAATGAGGGGAAATGGCAGTCGGTAATTATGATCTTGGTTTCTAGGTTGTTAAGAGACTAATATTAATCCTGAAATTGTATGAAGAATGTGTTCATCTGGCTATAATTGAATAGTGTTCTTGAAAGCATTTACCAGCAATGCTAATTTAATGCAAATCACCCCAGGGGAGTATTTCTGAGCTAATGGAGTTGCCAATTTATTGGTTAACTCAGGACAGTTACTCCAGAACAGAAATAGCAACCGGAAGCTTACAAAAAGATACAGGTATATACTTTCATTTTCTATCAGGTGAACAATTCATTTTAAAGGTTATCAAACACATTTTGTTCTTTGAAAAATGAGGTGCCTATGTGGGCTGGCTGGCAAATGATTGTGAATGTTAATGAATTACACGCAATTATAAGCATCATAAGATATTAACACCAGGAGATAATAATGCTATTTTCAGAAAACACATTAAATTTGAATCAATATATCAAAATGTTTTTCACAGTGAAATATCTATGTAGAAGAATGATTCATCCTACTCTCTCATTTCCCCCCAAATTAAAGCATAGATTATAGGTGACTTGTTTGTGTTTGTTTCTGTTCTGTGAGAGAAAAGAAGATTGAAAATCCCAAGAAGTTTCCAAAAGTGTTACATCTTTGAAACAAGACAAAAGAATCATGAGCATTTGCATAAACTTGCCTTTTAGGATTATTTTATTTTTCACAGTGAAGACTACTCTTTCTTTCTGTCTTTTGTGCTTCTTCAATCACTTATTTCATCACAGCTGTCTGACAGGAAAAGGCAAATTTATGAACTTTTGGAAATGTTTTATGTTTCATTTTTTAGACAATGCGTTTTTAAGTGTTATAGAGAATAGTATGCAACTAGAACTGAAGCAACTTAGCAGCAGCAGCAGCAGCAGGTAATTTCACTGATTTGTGGGGCCAACTCTGTTGTACCTATGAGTAAGAGAATAATGTTGCCACAAATTTTATAGTTCTTGGAAGAGAAGTGTAGAAATATTCTCAAAAAAAAGGTTGCTTTGTTACTGAGTCTGAGTTTGTATTGCTCACCAGATGACAGGCCAATAAATTGAGAGACAAGTTTTTGGCACAAGGAAGAGTGACTTTATTCAGAAGGCCAACAGACTGAGAGGATGGTGGACTAGTGTCCCAAAGAACACTCTTGCCTGGGTTTGGATGCTAGTTTATTTTATAGAACAGAGAGCGGAAGGTGAGGAGGTATATTAAAAAATATGAAATATTTCCTGTTTCTGGCCAGACTTCAGAGAGGATGTGTTAATTTCTTCTTGCATCCATTCACAGGTGGGCATGGTTAGGATGATTCCTGTGAGCTTAAGGAAAGGTATTTTAGCTTAACATTCTCTGCATGGGAAGCAGGGTTCTTGGAGATGGGCCATTATGTATAATTTAAGATATAGGCAATATTCCTTTAGTGATTAACTTGTAGCAGAAATGATAGGATATAAAGTTTAAAGAAACAGATCCAATATGGTGTCAGGTTTGTTCTTCCCTATTACAGGTTTATTTATTGACAAGACCATAATATTCAATTTGTCTCTATCATTGATGATAATGATTTGGCATCTTAACATTAAGCAAACAAACATCAGGAATAACGGGAATAGAATATTAACATCATCACTAAAATGATCCAAGAAAAGAAAAATTTCTTCCCAGTCTGGTTTTCTCATCCAAATGAGTTTGGAAGTGTTCCCCTAAGAGAGTTGAACACAAGTGTTCTCACCACACACAAAGGACATTCATAACTAAGTGAAGTGATGGATATGTTAATTAGCTTCCTTGTTATAATTATTTTACAATAAATACATATAGCAAAACATCACATTGTACACCTTAAATATATACAACTTTTATTTGTCAAGTATGCTTCAATGGAGCTGGAGATAAATAATAATTGTTTAATAAAATTTAATGAAATATTAAACATATAATAAATCATTATATTTAAAGTTGAAAATACATTATCTTGATATTGCCATATTTAGCAAGCTTAAAATTAAACAAATGGTATTTTTTCTTAAAAATAGAGACAATAGTTTGAATTTACATCTAAAATAACATAAAAAGCTATCATTGTGTAATTATGACTGATGTTCCTCTTCCAAGAAATGCTTGAATTATCCAAGTTTGCATTCAGTTATTCTAATTTTAACTCAAAAGGTTTTTCATATCGTTCCTTCTCTTTTCTGTTCCCCACTCTTAGTTCAGTGTCTCACATCAATTCAATGATCTTTTAACCAGTTTCCCTATCTTGACTCTATTAAACTCATCTTAGTGTCAATATAGCTCCCAGAATAGCCTTTCTAAAATGCAGAATTAAGTTTTTAATTATTAAGTTTGATGACTTTTCATGGTGCATAGAATCAAATCCAAACTTGACTGTACACTAAGCTCCTGAATCACGACCAAGCCTTCCTTTCCTTAGTTGTCAACCACCATGCCCTTCCATAAACGTTATAAATTAAGTTTATTTATCTGAACACACTTTATAATTTCTTCTCTTTAGGCTTTGGATTTGCCTTTTATTTTTCCTGGATTGACACTTCTTTACTTCACTTAGAGAACTCAGACTTATCCGTCAAAACCCTTTAAAACATTAACTCCATATAGATTGTCTTTATGATTCCTTCTGACAGAAGAATCAATCAATTAGTCTCCTGGATTTATTTCTATGCCTTTATTGTAAACTTAATCCTTTAAAAAATATTTGTTATACCATAAGAATGAACACCTTGAGATAAAGGACTAAGTTTTATGGGGGGGAGGGGTTGGGTTTTTTTGGCCACATTGTCCAACATGTGGGATCTTGGTTCTAACTGACCAGTGGTTGAATTTGCACCTATGCATTGGAAGTTTGGGGTCTTAACCACTTGACCACAAGGGAAATCCCCTAGGTTTTATGTTTTTAAATGTCTCATTATATAGCATAAAGCTTAACACGTCATGAATCCTCAGCAAACATTTGTTGGTTGGATGGATTGATGAATGAAAATCAATCAAAACTGTTAAGCATTAGACAAAGTTACAAAGTAATAGAAGGACTTGCACCCCTGGCTATGCACATAGGGATTAAAATTTTTTTTATTTTAATTGGAGGCTAATTACTCTACAATATTGTGGTGTTTTTTTT
>SJYS01022511.1:58004-77878 GCA_006410695.1 Philantomba maxwellii | reverse complement strand
GCAATGCAGGTGTCCTGGGTTCAATCACTGGGTTGGGAAAATCCTCTGGAGAAGGGAATGGCTACCCACTCCAGCATACTTTCCTGAAGAACTCCATGGACAGAGGAGCCTGGCAGGCTATAGTCCATGGGGTCACAAAGAGTCATACATGACTGGGCAACTAACACTCTCAGTGTCTTTCAATGATGGAAAAAAGAGCACATTAAAGTAGGTTATATACACACTGGTTCTCTGAGAGGTTATCCTACTAGATACGGCAATCAGCTAGAGCTCAACATTAAGACAATAAACAATTGCTAGACTGTATATATGACTTTAAAGGATAATAACTGATAATTGGATAGAAAAAGATTTATTTCCTTAAAGATCTTAAAGTGAATAAAAAAGTTTGTCATTCTAGACAAGGGAAACGAGCACAGAATAAAGTTGAGATCTACAGGAGGAAGATAAAAAGACCAAGCATCTTTCTAACTGGTAATCATGAAAGACCCATTTGGATAGATAAGATGAAGCCATCAAATTCATTTACTGATTTTTTTAATTCAACAAATATATCCTGAATTCCTACAGTGCTTTGTCTAGGTTTCAAGAGCAATGTAGAAGTGAAATCAGCAGATCTTCTGCCTAAAAAGGCAGGACTATATGTATGGGGCAATATGGACCTAAAACATTACAATGGCAGGTTGGCATCATCAGACACATACATCAAACATCAAAAGTTTGAATGTCAAGCTTTTAGTCTAGGATTGTACTAGACTTGGAATGACAGAAGTGTCACTTAATATTTTTTATGAAATCTTAGATTGTTCCTTTATAACTTTTCTGTTTTCATTTTGTTGTTGTTTGCAACTTCCTGATTTTTATCATGCCTAAACTACTATATTACTTTCAAAATAGATGTCTTTTTCTACAGCCTGCCCTACAAAATGTTGTCAAATTAATTTTACTAAAACACAGCTCTTTAACCAAGAGACTCTTCTGACACAAATATTTTTGACAGGACAGACCTTGAACATTTTGTCCATGATTTCAGGGCCTTCTCAGACTTTAATTCCAACTGACTTTATCTTCAATTATTCCTCAGTTGACCTCTATTTTCTGATCAAGGTAACTTACCTGATGTTTTCATAACAAGATTTCCTATTCTGTGTCTTTCCATATAAAATGTTTCCATCTGGAATTCATATCCTCTTCAAATTGCCATTTATGTGAATTTCTAGTTTCCTTTGGCCTCAGATCCATACCTCAACTGGCATGATTTTTCTATTCTCTTAAGTCCACACTTTCCACCACACAGTATGTACTTGTAATTTTGAATATTGTAATTTCTTACATTTCTTATCTTTCTGCATTATGTTGTGGATGTTTTTCTCAGTTCCCTAGAGTTGCAGATCAGATAGATTATGCAGAATACCCTGACCATACTTAAAAGTTATATCTACTGAATATATCTACTAAGTAAGACTACTGGATGAATGAAAAAGCAATCAAGATAAATTCTAGAATAATGTTAATAATAGGAAATACACAGACGTCTGTTGGGCTGTTGGGCTGCCAGGAGGCTGATGGGGTCAAATGTCTAAATATCTGAAAAAGAAGATGAGAACTTGAGAAATGTGATCGTTTCTAGCATGTTGTTAACTAATTAGGATGTCACTTAAGGAGGGAAGGGTGNAAATTCTAGAATAATGTTAATAATAGGAAATACACAGACGTCTGTTGGGCTGTTGGGCTGCCAGGAGGCTGATGGGGTCAAATGTCTAAATATCTGAAAAAGAAGATGAGAACTTGAGAAATGTGATCGTTTCTAGCATGTTGTTAACTAATTAGGATGTCACTTAAGGAGGGAAGGGTGTTCAGGATGGGGAACGCAGGTATACCTGTGGTGGATTCATGTTGATGTATGGCAAAAGCCAATACAATATTGTAAAGTAATTAACCTCCAATTAAAATAAATAAATTTATATTAAAAAAAATAGAGACAACTAAAAGTTGAGAGACTATGATGCTTGTCATCTATTGTCTAAGCCAAATAAAAGGGAGTCCTGATACCAGACTAGAGCTGGNTGGTGGATTCATGTTGATGTATGGCAAAACCAATACAATATTGTAAAGTAATTAACCTCCAATTAAAATAAATAAATTTATATTTTAAAAAATAGAGACAACTAAAAGTTGACAGACTATGATGCTTGTCATCTATTGTCTAAGCCAAATAAAAGGGAGTCCTGATACCAGACTAGAGCTGGGATATCCTAATAAGGTGAGGGAACCAAGCATTAAAGTTAAATTACTGTGTGGGTTGGTGGGGTAGCGTTCCTGATATTGCTAGACTTCAATGAAAAGTTAGCATTTGAGCAGAATAATCCAATTTATAATAATGTGTCCTCAAGCTCTCTGTCTGTATAATAAACAGCAATTTCCCCTTCCTCTCTATATAAAGGTAATTAATATGAGAAGTAATTAACATATATGAGGAGTTTTGAGAAATAGAAATAATCAAGTTTTCTGCAAGAAATTCATCCCAAGGTCAAACAGATTAAAATCATGACTAGCTATTCATGATAACCACATATAATTTTACATTTCTAACTGAGCAGAGTAAGCAGGAAGATGCCCTCATTCTCCAACCTCCAAGCTACCTGTCCTCAGTGGACTTTGTAACCATCTTTTTTTCTGTTAAACTTTTTATTTTGTATTGAGGTAGAGCTGATTAACAATATCATGATAGTTTCAGGTGAACAGTGAAGGGACTCAGCCATACATATACATGTATCCATTCTCCCCCAGACTCCTCTCCTGTCCAAGCTGTCACATAACACTAAACAGAGTTCCATGTGCTATACAGCAGGTCCTTGTTTGTAACATCTTTGATTGTGAAAAAACCATATCTCCTTGGCTTTAACTCTAAAAATGTGTTCCATCAATCTGGATAAATGTGAGTTCTAATTTTCACCAGCTGCATTTCTTTAGGAAATTTTAAAAATCTCTCTGGGTTTCAGTTAACTCACAAGCAATAGGAATAATTAATAATATTAACTTCATGCAGGCTGGTGGAGGATTAGCAGGAAGGATGCTGGTATGGTGACTAAGCTGCAAGCACTCAAAAATGATATTTTATTTTCTTCCTTCCCCAACCTCCCATAAACAAGGAAATTCAAAGAGGTCAATGATATCAAGCTTATAGAAAAGCTATGAATCTTTATTATACTTTTTCTCTTAAAAAATATGAGACATATGTACAATGCCATCTTTATGTTTTTTAAGATTAAGAGAAACAAGAATTTTTTTCTGATTTAATTTCCTATGAGAAATTCCTGGAGTATGAAATGGCAACCCACTCCAGTATTCTTGCCTGGAAAATTCCATGGACAGGAGCCTCATGGGCTACAGTCCATGGGGTCACAAAGAGTCAAACATGACTCGGTGACTCACTGACTGAGAAATTTAGTGCTGAAATGACGTGTTGTCATTCTCTACTGAATTTTATTTCTAGACAGCAATTCTGCATCCAAAACCAATTCTTCAAACATGTATTCTCAGTATGTATTCTTTCATTCTCCCCTAGCTAGTGATAATTGGATAGCTAGTGATAATTGGATAGCTAGCGATAATTGGATAAGTTGTATGTTTACCTTCAACAGATAATCTTTTGGAGATAGTGTTTTATTTTTCTGAAGTTTCCAAAAAAATTGAGCAAAGAAAGGCAAGTTATTCTTATTGTACATGCTCAGTCATTCAGTTGGGTCTAACTCTCTGCAACCCATGGACTGCAGCCAGCCAGGCTACTCTATCCATGGTATTTTCCAGGAAAGAACACTGGAGTGGGTTATCATTTCATACTCCAAGACATTTTCCTGACCCAGGGTATGAACCCACTATTTCTGTGTCTCCTGCATTGATAGGCAGATTATCACCTGAGAAGCCCAAGTTATCTTCATTAATTGAGTGTCTTTATTTGGAGTGCACTTATCCACTAAAAGATCTGAATAATTCTGAACACTAAGTTGATAAATAGTCACAGACAGTATCAATATTTTTTAAAAATGTCTTATAGATTAATTGAATATTTTTACCCTGAAATTTCTGAGTATGTTAAGGCTTTATTAAATACCATATTTGGCCACAGTTTGAAGTTTTGATAGTAATGATAATCAAGTAACCACATGAAATAAACTTACATTTTTTCCTATAAATATAAAGAAGAAGCATAACTACCTATAAATAAATTTAAATTACTGCATACTGGATCATAAAAGTGAATGAATGGAGCGCTCAGGAAAACCTGTCAACATAATAAGTAAACACGAAGCACATCTAGGTTATAAAATTTAAATAGCTTGAAAAGTATAACACTTCCATCCATCTTCCTTACCCCAAAGTTCCTCATCCCTGAAGTAACAATTATTCTTACTTATCTCACTGGAATTTATCTCATAAAGAAGATGGTTTATTTATAGATACAATCCTTATTTAAATTTTACAAAAGATATATTGAATATTCTTTCAATCCTAGTAGCAAACATGACCCTTGTAGTTTTTCAACTTGACAGATTTCCAGATCCACAAAAAGTATGTCATGTCAATACTTGTGGCAGATTCACGTTGATTTATAGCAAAACCAATACAATACTGTAAAGTAATTGACCTCCAATTAAAATAAATAAATTTATATTAAAAAAAAAAAAGAAATACAGAAAGCATGAATGCATCTCTGATTTAGAGAGATAGGAAGGTAAGATTAGGAAGTCAGTTGTTTAGCAGAAAACATCCCTTACCCCTATTGCTTTTGATTTTTACCGTGTCCCTAGGGTACTGGAGAAGGCAATGGCAACCACTCCAGTACTCTTGCCTGGAAACTCCCATGGATGGACAAGTCTGGTAGGCTGCAGTCTATGGGGTCGGTAAGAGTCAGGCATTACAGAGCGACTTCACTTTCACTTTTCACTTTCATACATTGGAAAAGGAAATGGCAACCCACTCCAGCATTCTTGCCTGGAGAATCCCAGGGACAGAGGAGCCTAGTGGGCTGCCGTCTATGGGATTGCACANGCAATGGCAACCCACTCCAGTACTCTTGCCTGGAAACTCCCATGGACGGACAAGTCTGGTAGGCTGCAGTCTATGGGGTCGGTAAGAGTCAGGCATTACAGAGCGAATTCACTTTCACTTTTCACTTTCATACATTGGAAAAGGAAATGGCAACCCACTCCAGCATTCTTGCCTGGAGAATCCCAGGGACAGAGGAGCCTAGTGGGCTGCCGTCTATGGGATTGCACAGAGTCGGACACGACTGAAGCGATTTAGCAGCAGCAGCAGCAGCAGGGTAAAACTAATTGTTATGTCTGGGAATCAGAGAAATACTGCTACTATTAGACCATTATTATCAGAAACACTGCTACTATTACAATAACATGTTGGTTTTTCACGTTAAAGACTGAAGACCTTGCTGCTGCTGCTGTTAAGTCGCTTCAGTCCCGTCCGACTCTGTGCGACCCCATAGACGGCAGCCCACCAGGTTCCCCCGTCCCTGGGATTCTCCAGGCAAGAACACTGGAGTGGGTTACCATTTCCTTCTCCAATGCATGAAAGTGAAAAGTGAAAGTGAAGTCGCTCAGTCATGTCCAACTCTTCACGACCCCATGGACTGCAGCCTGCCAGGCTCCTCCGTCCATGGGATTTTCCAGGCAAGAGTACTGGAGTGGGTTGCAGTAGAAAAAAATCTTTTCATAAGAATCTTTTTCCCATTTACAGTTCACACAATTTGAAATACACTATAACAAATTATTTTTGTCCAAGCAAACTTTTGCTGATTTTTCCAGGCTGAATTAAAATGTACCTCCTTAAAATGCATCACTTTAAGGAGGTTTCCCTCTGCCTCCTCTTCATGTACACTCTTGCTATGCTCATGATACTCACCAAAGCTGTTGTGGAATTTACCGTAATAGTTTGGTCTATGAGTTCCAATAAGCAATGAAATTTTCTAGCAGTTTATGGTATAGGTGCTAAACAAGTATAAACTAAACATTAGCCTCTGTTACTCAGTTTTGATTGTGAACTTGTAGGTGATTTAATGGAACACAAGGCAAATGGCTGACTTATTTATTGGTTGTATTAAACTAAATCAAAAGACTGGAAATCAACCAAAAATATTTCAAAGGAAAAAGCCAATAAATAAATATCTAATTAGATTATTTTAATGAAACCTCTATCTTTCATGGTACCACTCTGTCTGACTTTGTCCTCAATTTCTTTCTCTTCATCCCTATTTATTCTGTCCTATCAATTCCCTCCTTACTCTATTATTTATTTTCCTCTGTCTTTCTCATTTCTCTTGTCTTTTCTTCTTTCCCATCTCAGTTTTTCTCCCTTAGAAAATCACATATAACACACACAAATACAGACACACACACAGCCAAAATAGTTTTGTTTATTTGATCTTTCCTTACCGGGATGAAGATGCAGGCTCAGTTGTTTGTCTTTGCACACGTGCATGTTTAATTAAATGTTCTTTTACAGCAGTTTGGACTTCAGCTGGGATATCAGGGGAAGTGTGGCTGATTTTTATTGCAGGCTCAATAACTTTTAGTGCTGGTTCTCCATTTTCTTTAATCTCTTTTTTCTCTTCAGCCTCAAAAACTTCAGTGGGAGCACTTGACATGCTCTGTGGAAGCGTACTGACATTGGAAGTCATGGGTTTGCTCTTCCAGAAAGGCCAGCATAACTTCCAGAAGACAAAAAGTGAAACAACCAACAAGGCCAGGCCACAAAAGCTGACAACAACTGCTAACAGGCTGACTGAAATATCTGGAAAAAAATTACAATGTAGGAGAAATATTAAGTCATTGATAATGTATATAGTAGAGCAGTAATTGTGGGATAATGTGATATTATGGTTATTATTAATACTATGCTGATTTAGAATTTCAAAAATCTACTTTTAAGTACTTTTGTAAGGAGGAAATATTAATAATTATGTTTGTTCTCTATGTTTGCATCTCATTCCTGCCCTGGAAATAGGTCCATCTATACCATTGATGACACAGATGGGTGGGATGGGGGGAGGTGGGAAGGAGGTCCAAGAGGGAGAGGAAATATGTATATTTACATATAGTTCATTCACTTCATTGTACAGAGGAAACTAACATAATAATGTAAAGCAATTATACTCCAACTATATATATATTTGAATATATATATATATATATATATTCAAAGGAAACAATTGAAAAATTGTATCCCAGGAAGTTTCCAGTTGTATACATGAAAAGCATGATATATACATATTATTTCCAAGTATAGTAGAAGGGGGTCCAAGAGTTTGCAAAATGAAGGTTAGCTCTTTGCAACCTACCTTGAAGTCATGAAGCTTAACATGCTCTAAGACTGTATATAACAAGAAAGCCTTCTGTTGGCTTCATCTTTGATCTACAGATGCAACTTTCTTACTCTCTAAGCAGTAATAATGTTAAATATTTGTATAAGCTGCTTTCTGTGGTCTAAATGAGAATGTGTGTGTGCTAAGCAGCTTCAGCCATGTCTGACTCTTGGTGACCCTATGGATCATAGCCTGCCAGGCTCCTCTGTCCATAGGATTCTCCAAGCAAGAATACTGGAGTGGGTTGCCATGCCCTTCTCCAAGGAACCTTCCCAACCCAGGGATTGAACTCACGTCTCTTATGTCTCCTGCACTGGCAAGGAGCATCTTTACCACTAGCACCACCTGGGACACATTACTAATAGAGAATGAGTATACAATTAGTTGTATTTTCAAACTCCATGTGTATGTATGTACTCAGTCGCTCAGTTATTTTGGAGTCTTTGTGTCCCTATGGGCCTACCAGGCTTTTTCATTCATGGAATTTTCCAGGAAAGAATACTGGAGCAGGTTGCCATTTCCTACCCCAGGGATCTTCCCAACCCAGGAATCAAACCAGCATGCATCTCTTGCACTTCCTGCATTAGCAGGCAGATTCTTTACCACTGTGCTACCTGGGAAACCCCTCTTCAAACTCCATAGGTCCTTTCTAATAAGGTCGAGTGCTCCTAACTTCTGAAGTCCAAAATTGGTTAATAATTTGCTAAGGAATTCTAAAATATTCTTATTTTAAAATAATTACAAAATTAATATATGTGTAAAATAATTAAAAGGAATACAATAAAAAGTTAATAAGATTATATAAATAAATAAATGGGAGAGAAGTCACAAATCTCTCATGCAAAATCATGCCCAGTTTATGTAGATACTCTTGCCCTCAAGGAAGTGGAAAACAGCTCTCCACTCCTTAATTGTGGGATGTACAAAGTGACTTCCTCCTAATGAGTACTTCCTCCTACTGAGTACTTAATGAGTACCTGTTGTATGAAAAGGGGCAAAATGGTATAATTGTACACAAGAGACATCTGAAAAATACAAACCTCATCCAGGTGATCAAGGGGAACATCAACAGTGACAAATCATGTCAATAGCCTTGACATGATGTGATGAATATGGCACATTATCTCTGATCTTTCTCCCCAAATTAATAACCCAGATATAATCATGAAAAAAAAAATGAAAATTCGAGTATAGGGACATTCTACAAAACACCTGACCAGTACTCTTCAAAACCCAATGTTGTCAAAAAAAGGAAGCCTGAGAAACTGTCATACTGTCATAACTCAGAGAGACTAAGGAGACATGATAATTAAATGTGATATGGTAATCTAGATGGAATTATCCTAGATAGTCTCCTGGAATAAAAACTAAAGAACATTGTGAAAAAGGAAATCTGAATAAAGTATGGACTTCAGTTAACCATGTATCAATACTAATTCAGCAACTATAACCAAATACATTAGTATTTCACATACTAATGTAAAATGTTAATAATAGGAGCAACTGAGTGTGGGGAATATGGAAACTCTGTACTGTCTTCCCAATTGTTTCTGTACATTGACAATAGTTTCAAAAAGTAAAATCCATTGAAACATGTTAAGAATATCCCTCTACCAATTTCCATTTTCACCTTCCTAAAATTATAAATGTTAGCAATCTGGTGCTGCAGCACTCTTAAAGTTTGGAAGACTAAATAGATATCCCACGAAGAACTTTTCTAGACTTAGATAACCATATACTTTTATTTCATAACTGTTTAGCATCAGTGTCAAATATAACTCTTAATTTCTTTTGTTTCTCTGTTTTAAATAAAAGATGTTAGGGATATAACATAGACTGAATTGTGTCTGTCCCTCCGCAACCTCCAAATTCATATGTTAAAGTCCTAACATCCAGGACCTCAGAATATAACTGTATTTGGAGATGGGCCTTTTAAATTAGTAATTAAGAAAAAGTGAGGTCATATGAATGAGCCCTAGCGCAATATATCTGAGGTTCTTATAAGAAGAGGAGATTAAGACAAAGAGAGTCATAGAAGGAAGACCATGTAAGGGCCCAGGGAGAAGGTAACCATCAAGAAGCCAATGGGGAGAGGACTCGGAAGAAATCTACCCTCCTGACAACTTATCTCAGACTTCTAGTTTTCAAAACTCTGAGGAGTAAGTTTCTGTTGTTTAAGTGACCCATTGTAGTACTTGGTTATGGAAGCCCTAGCAAACTAAAGGACAAATCTCTTTTAATCACCATTGTAAAACACCACTCCTCGAAAGCAACCAGTAACCTCAGTTTGGTGTGAATCTGTCCAGTCCAAGCACTAATAAACAAAAATATCTCTTAAGTAATCATAAAATATAGAATTTTAAATATAGACTAAAATATAGAATTTCACTGGAGGAAGAAATGATAACCCACTTCAGTATTCTTGCCTAGCGAATCCCATGAACAGTATGAAAAGGCAAAAAATTATGATACCATAACATGAGCCCCCAAGATCAAAAGATGTCCAATATGCTACTGGGGAAGAGCAGAGAACAATTACTAATAGCTCCAGAAAGAATGAAGTGGCAGGGCCAAAGGAGAAATGATGTTCAGTTGTGGATGCACCTGGTGGTGAAAGTAAAGTCCAATGCTGTAAAGAACAATATTGCATAGGAACCTGGAATGTTAGCTCCTCGAATCAAGGCAAATTGGAAGTGGTCAAATAGGAGATGGAAAGAGTGAACATTGATATCTTAGGAATCAGTGAATTGAAATGGACAGGAATGAGAAAATTTAATTCAGATGACCATTATATCTACTATTGTGGGCAAGAATCCCTTAGAAGAAATGGAGTAGCCCTCATAGTCAACAAAAGATTCTGAAATAGAGTACTTGGTTGCAAGCTCAGAGAGAATGATCTCAGTTCATTTCCAAGACAAATCATTTAATATCACAGTAATCCAAGTCTGTGCCCCAAACATTAATGGTGAAGAAGTTGATGCTGACTGGTTATGAAGACCTACCACACTTTCTAGAACAAAAAGCAAAAGATGTCCTTTTCATTGTATCAGACTGGAATGCAAAAGTAGGAAGTCAAGAGATACCCAGAATAACCAGCAAGTTAGGCCTATGAGTACAAAATGAACAGGACAAAGTTTAACAGAGTTTTTCCAAGAGAACACAGTGGTCATAGCAAACACCCTTTTCCAACATACCAAGAGACATGGACATCACCAAGTGGTCAATATGGAAATCAGATCAATTATGTTCTTTGCAAAATGTAAAGCTATATACAGTCAGCTAAAACAAGACCTGAAGTTGGCCCAAATCATGAGCTCCTTATTACAAAATTCAAGCTCAAATGGAAGAATGTATGAAAACCACTAGATCATTCAGTGAAAGTGTTGANCTCTGTCTGACTTTGTCCTCAATTTCTTTCTCTTCATCCCTATTTATTCTGTCCTATCAATTCCCTCCTTACTCTATTATTTATTTTCCTCTGTCTTTCTCATTTCTCTTGTCTTTTCTTCTTTCCCATCTCAGTTTTTCTCCCTTAGAAAATCACATATAACACACACAAATACAGACACACACACAGCCAAAATAGTTTTGTTTATTTGATCTTTCCTTACCGGGATGAAGATGCAGGCTCAGTTGTTTGTCTTTGCACACGTGCATGTTTAATTAAATGTTCTTTTACAGCAGTTTGGACTTCAGCTGGGATATCAGGGGAAGTGTGGCTGATTTTTATTGCAGGCTCAATAACTTTTAGTGCTGGTTCTCCATTTTCTTTAATCTCTTTTTTCTCTTCAGCCTCAAAAACTTCAGTGGGAGCACTTGACATGCTCTGTGGAAGCGTACTGACATTGGAAGTCATGGGTTTGCTCTTCCAGAAAGGCCAGCATAACTTCCAGAAGACAAAAAGTGAAACAACCAACAAGGCCAGGCCACAAAAGCTGACAACAACTGCTAACAGGCTGACTGAAATATCTGGAAAAAAATTACAATGTAGGAGAAATATTAAGTCATTGATAATGTATATAGTAGAGCAGTAATTGTGGGATAATGTGATATTATGGTTATTATTAATACTATGCTGATTTAGAGTTTCAAAAATCTACTTTTAAGTACTTTTGTAAGGAGGAAATATTAATAATTATGTTTGTTCTCTATGTTTGCATCTCATTCCTGCCCTGGAAATAGGTCCATCTATACCATTGATGACACAGATGGGTGGGATGGGGGGAGGTGGGAAGGAGGTCCAAGAGGGAGAGGAAATATGTATATTTACATATAGTTCATTCACTTCATTGTACAGAGGAAACTAACATAATAATGTAAAGCAATTATACTCCAACTATATATATATTTGAATATATATATATATATATATATTCAAAGGAAACAATTGAAAAATTGTATCCCAGGAAGTTTCCAGTTGTATACATGAAAAGCATGATATATACATATTATTTCCAAGTATAGTAGAAGGGGGTCCAAGAGTTTGCAAAATGAAGGTTAGCTCTTTGCAACCTACCTTGAAGTCATGAAGCTTAACATGCTCTAAGACTGTATATAACAAGAAAGCCTTCTGTTGGCTTCATCTTTGATCTACAGATGCAACTTTCTTACTCTCTAAGCAGTAATAATGTTAAATATTTGTATAAGCTGCTTTCTGTGGTCTAAATGAGAATGTGTGTGTGCTAAGCAGCTTCAGCCATGTCTGACTCTTGGTGACCCTATGGATCATAGCCTGCCAGGCTCCTCTGTTCATAGGATTCTCCAAGCAAGAATACTGGAGTGGGTTGCCATGCCCTTCTCCAAGGAACCTTCCCAACCCAGGGATTGAACTCACGTCTCTTATGTCTCCTGCACTGGCAAGGAGCATCTTTACCACTAGCACCACCTGGGACACATTACTAATAGAGAATGAGTATACAATTAGTTGTATTTTCAAACTCCATGTGTATGTATGTACTCAGTCGCTCAGTTATTTTGGAGTCTTTGTGTCCCTATGGGCCTACCAGGCTTTTTCGTTCATGGAATTTTCCAGGAAAGAATACTGGAGCAGGTTGCCATTTCCTACCCCAGGGATCTTCCCAACCCAGGAATCAAACCAGCATGCATCTCTTGCACTTCCTGCATTAGCAGGCAGATTCTTTACCACTGTGCTACCTGGGAAACCCCTCTTCAAACTCCATAGGTCCTTTCTAATAAGGTCGAGTGCTCCTAACTTCTGAAGTCCAAAATTGGTTAATAATTTGCTAAGGAATTCTAAAATATTCTTATTTTAAAATAATTACAAAATTAATATATGTGTAAAATAATTAAAAGGAATACAATAAAAAGTTAATAAGATTATATAAATAAATAAATGGGAGAGAAGTCACAAATCTCTCATGCAAAATCATGCCCAGTTTATGTAGATACTCTTGCCCTCAAGGAAGTGGAAAACAGCTCTCCACTCCTTAACTGTGGGATGTACAAAGTGACTTCCTCCTAATGAGTACTTCCTCCTACTGAGTACTTAATGAGTACCTGTTGTATGAAAAGGGGCAAAATGGTATAATTGTACACAAGAGACATCTGAAAAATACAAACCTCATCCAGGTGATCAAGGGGAACATCAACAGTGACAAATCATGTCAATAGCCTTGACATGATGTGATGAATATGGCACATTATCTCTGATCTTTCTCCCCAAATTAATAACCCAGATATAATCATGAAAAAAAAAATGAAAATTCGAGTATAGGGACATTCTACAAAACACCTGACCAGTACTCTTCAAAACCCAATGTTGTCAAAAAAAGGAAGCCTGAGAAACTGTCATACTGTCATAACTCAGAGAGACTAAGGAGACATGATAATTAAATGTGATATGGTAATCTAGATGGAATTATCCTAGATAGTCTCCTGGAATAAAAACTAAAGAACATTGTGAAAAAGGAAATCTGAATAAAGTATGGACTTCAGTTAACCATGTATCAATACTAATTCAGCAACTATAACCAAATACATTAGTATTTCACATACTAATGTAAAATGTTAATAATAGGAGCAACTGAGTGTGGGGAATATGGAAACTCTGTACTGTCTTCCCAATTGTTTCTGTACATTGACAATAGTTTCAAAAAGTAAAATCCATTGAAACATGTTAAGAATATCCCTCTACCAATTTCCATTTTCACCTTCCTAAAATTATAAATGTTAGCAATCTGGTGCTGCAGCACTCTTAAAGTTTGGAAGACTAAATAGATATCCCACGAAGAACTTTTCTAGACTTAGATAACCATATACTTTTATTTCATAACTGTTTAGCATCAGTGTCAAATATAACTCTTAATTTCTTTTGTTTCTCTGTTTTAAATAAAAGATGTTAGGGATATAACATAGACTTAATTGTGTCTGTCCCTCCGCAACCTCCAAATTCATATGTTAAAGTCCTAACATCCAGGACCTCAGAATATAACTGTATTTGGAGATGGGCCTTTTAAATTAGTAATTAAGAAAAAGTGAGGTCATATGAATGAGCCCTAGCGCAATATATCTGAGGTTCTTATAAGAAGAGGAGATTAAGACAAAGAGAGTCATAGAAGGAAGACCATGTAAGGGCCCAGGGAGAAGGTAACCATCAAGAAGCCAATGGGGAGAGGACTCGGAAGAAATCTACCCTCCTGACAACTTATCTCAGACTTCTAGTTTTCAAAACTCTGAGGAGTAAGTTTCTGTTGTTTAAGTGACCCATTGTAGTACTTGGTTATGGAAGCCCTAGCAAACTAAAGGACAAATCTCTTTTAATCACCATTGTAAAACACCACTCCTCGAAAGCAACCAGTAACCTCAGTTTGGTGTGAATCTGTCCAGTCCAAGCACTAATAAACAAAAATATCTCTTAAGTAATCATAAAATATAGAATTTTAAATATAGACTAAAATATAGAATTTCACTGGAGGAAGAAATGATAACCCACTTCAGTATTCTTGCCTAGCGAATCCCATGAACAGTATGAAAAGGCAAAAAATTATGATACCATAACATGAGCCCCCAAGATCAAAAGATGTCCAATATGCTACTGGGGAAGAGCAGAGAACAATTACTAATAGCTCCAGAAAGAATGAAGTGGCAGGGCCAAAGGAGAAATGATGTTCAGTTGTGGATGCACCTGGTGGTGAAAGTAAAGTCCAATGCTGTAAAGAACAATATTGCATAGGAACCTGGAATGTTAGCTCCTCGAATCAAGGCAAATTGGAAGTGGTCAAATAGGAGATGGAAAGAGTGAACATTGATATCTTAGGAATCAGTGAACTGAAATGGACAGGAATGAGAAAATTTAATTCAGATGACCATTATATCTACTATTGTGGGCAAGAATCCCTTAGAAGAAATGGAGTAGCCCTCATAGTCAACAAAAGATTCTGAAATAGAGTACTTGGTTGCAAGCTGAGAGAGAATGATCTCAGTTCATTTCCAAGACAAATCACTTAATATCACAGTAATCCAAGTCTGTGCCCCAAACATTAATGGTGAAGAAGTTGATGCTGACTGGTTATGAAGACCTACCACACTTTCTAGAACAAAAAGCAAAAGATGTCCTTTTCATTGTATCAGACTGGAATGCAAAAGTAGGAAGTCAAGAGATACCCAGAATAACCAGCAAGTTAGGCCTATGAGTACAAAATGAACAGGACAAAGTTTAACAGAGTTTTTCCAAGAGAACACAGTGGTCATAGCAAACACCCTTTTCCAACATACCAAGAGACATGGACATCACCAAGTGGTCAATATGGAAATCAGATCAATTATGTTCTTTGCAAAATGTAAAGCTATATACAGTCAGCTAAAACAAGACCTGAAGTTGGCCCAAATCATGAGCTCCTTATTACAAAATTCAAGCTCAAATGGAAGAATGTATGAAAACCACTAGATCATTCAGTGAAAGTGTTGATCACTCATGGTATGACCTAAGTCAAATCCCTTGTGATACACAGTGGAGGTAACAAATAGATTCAAGGGAGTAGATCTGATAGAGTGCCTCAATAAGGCAGAGATTTCTAACACTGTACAGGAAGCAGTGACCAAACTATTCCAGGGAAAAAGAAATGCAAGAAGACAAAGTGGTTGTCTGAGGAGGCTTTACAAATAGCTCAGGAAAGAACAGAAGTGAAGGGCAAAGGAGAAAGGGAAAGATATACCCAACTGAATGCAGAATTCCAGAAAATAACAAGGTGAGACAAAAAGGCCTTCTTAAATGAATGATTCAAAGAAATAGGGGGAAATAGTGGAATGGGAAAGACGAGAGGTCTCTTCAAGAAAATTAGAGATATAAAGGGAATATTTCATACAAGAATGGGCATAATAAAGGAGAGAAATGGTAAGGCCTTAATAGAAGCAGATTAAGAAGAAATGGCAAGAATACTCAGAAAGGTGTTAATGACCCAGAGAAGTACTGTGGTTTGATCACTCATTTAGAGCCAGAAATCCTGGAGTGGGAAGTAAAGTGGGCCTTAGGAAGCTTTACTATGAACAAAGTTAGTGGAGGTGACAGAATTCCAGCTGAGCTACTCAAAACCCTAAAAGATGTCATTACTGTTAAAGTGCTATGAGTGTAGCACTTTCCAAATTTGGAAAACTTGACAGTGGCCATAGGGCTGGAAAAGGTCCCATTTCATTCCAGTCCTAAAGAAGGGTAATGTCAAAGACTATTCAAATTACTGCACAATTGCATGCATCTCACACACTAGCAAAGTAATGCTCAAAATTCTCCAAGCCAGGCTTCAACAGTATGTGAACTGTGAAATTCCAGATGTTCAAACTGGATTTAGAAAAGGCAGAGGAACCAGAGATAAAATTGCCAACATTTGTTGGATTGTGGAGAAAGTATGGGGGTTCCAGAAAAATATCTACTTCTGCTTCATTGACTAAAGGTTTTGACAACGTGGATCACAACGAACTGTGGAAAATTCTTAAAGATATGGGTATACCAGACCACCCTACCTGTCTCCTGAGAAACCCATATGCAGGTCAAGAAGCAACAGTTAGAACTGGACATGGAACAACTCCATGTATTTGTGTGTGCTATGTCGCATCAGTTGTGTCCGACTCTTTGAAACCGTATTGAAACTGTAGCCTGCCAGGCTCCTCTGCCCATGGGGTTCTCCAGGCAAGAATACTGGAGTAGGTTGCCATGCCCTCTTGCAGGGGATCTTCCCAACCCAGGGATCAAATCTGTATCTCCTGGGGCTCCTGCATGCAGGCAGATTCTTTATACTGAGCCACCAGAGAAGCCCACATGTATGGAAAAACTGACCAGCTCAAAATTGGGAAAGGAAAACAACAAAGCTGTACATTGTTAACTTTCTTATTTAACATATATGCAGAGTACATCACGGAAAATGCTAGGCTAGATGAATCACAAGCTGGAATTGAGATGTTTGGGAGAAATAACAACAACCTCAGATATGCAGATGATACCACTTTAATGGCAGAAAGTGAAGAGGAACTAAAGAATCTCTTGATGAAGGTGAAAAAAGGAGAGTGAAAAAGCTGACTTAAAACTCAACATCAAAAAACTAGGTCCTATCACTTCATGGCAAAGAGATGGGGGAAATGTGGAAACAAGATCAGATTTCACTTTCTTGGGCTCCAAAATCAATGTGGATGGTGATTGTATCCATGAAATTAAAAGACACTTGCTCCTTGGAAGAAAAGCTATGTCAAACCTAGACAGTGTATTAAAAAGCAGAGATATCACTTTGCTGACAATATTCTGTGTAGTCAAGGCTACGGTTTTTCCCTCAGTCATGTTTGGATGAGCTGGACCGTAAGAATTGGACCATGAGTGTTGGACCATAAAGGCTGATCACTGAAGAATTGATGCTTAAGACCTGTGGTGTTGGAAAAGACTCTGGAGAGTCCCTTGGACAGCAAGAAGATCAAACCAGTCAGTCCTAAAGGAAATGCATCCTGAATATTCATTGGAAGGACTGATGCTGAAGCTGAAGCTGAAGCTCCAATACTTTGGCCACCTGATGTGAAGAGCTGACTCATTGGAAAAGACCCTGATGCTGGGAAAGATTGAGGGCAGGAGGAGAAGTGGGTGACAGAGGATGAGATGGTTGGATGGCATCACTGGCTCAGTGGACATGAGTTTAAGCACACTTAGGGAGATAGTGATGGACAGAGGAGCCTGGTGTGCCTCAGTTCATGGGTTCTCAAAAAGTCAGACATGACTTAACAACTGAACAACAACAACAGATTATTTCAAAACAGAACCCAGACTCACTAACAAAACATCATGTAAGTTTACCAGTTCCTACAATTTCAGAGAAATATTATTTTACTTTTATTTTCATTGACCTAATAGGGAAATGATTGGTAGTTTTATCTTTCTGTAATTAGTGAGATAAAATGGTTCTGGTTTAATTCTCAGTCTGTTGCTGATACAAATCCATTCAGAAATTGAAATAATTCTAAGTTTTTATTGCTTCTTAGTTATATGAATAAAATTAATTTTAACATGCTATGATATACAGAAACTAATTTTTCCTTCATTTTTAAATTGAAGCTAAAGCTACATTGATTATATTTTCTATTTATATTCCATTAGTGAGGAATGTATGATCATATTTTATATTTTATAGTTTATTTTTAGCACTATAACTTGAGTAAAAGAGAAAATATATAAAATCAATATGCTTCCTGATTATTAACTACAATTTTGAAATGAAGGAAGCCTATGATTTGCTTCATAATCTTCATATATTTTAAGTCCCACTTATATATTTTTTCTGGGTATTTTAACCCAGTTAACTTCTCCAGTAGCTAAGTTCTCTTCAGCTGGAGCCAAAGCCAAGATATAAGGAGACTGCAGGACAATGCGGGGTAGGAGAAAGGACAGACACAGTTTTCAGTCTGTAACTGAAAATGCCCCCTGTTTTTAGGTTCTTTTATCCAATTTCAACGTGTGTGCGGGAGGAGATGTGATTCACAAACCACCAACAATTCTCTGGATACCAACTGGGTGTCCTTAAAATTCAACTTTATTCTGATGTTTGACTACCTGGAGGTGGCATCCAATTCCATAAGAGCTCAGTCCCAACACACTGTCCCTCTCCCTTCTGATGCCAGTAGCAAACACAGGTTGTCAGCTGTGGGATTCTGACCAACTGGCAAAAGATTGGAGGAGGTTCCCACTACCTACACCTTAGGTTTGATTAATTTGCCAGACAAGCCTATAGAACTCAGGAAACTTGTTTATTTACCAGTTTATTAAAAGGAGATATAACTCAGGAATAGCCAGATTGAAGAGTTCATTGGGCAAAGTATTGAGAAAGCTCCCATGCCCTCTCAGAGCACACTGTTTTCAAATTTCTGCATGTTTAACATAGAAGCTCTCAAACCCCATCCTTTGGGTGTTTTTTTTTTTTTTAATCAATGAAGCATGTATATTTTTATTTTAAGAATTGTTTTGCACCAGTTTTTTTAGGAAAGTGTTTGCTAAGTATGATGACTAAGATCCATGCACTAATATGTGTGTACAAGCTTCTGATTTCCTACATGTCCTGTTGGGCTACAAGGGCAGAAAGGACATTGTTCTCTGGCGATAGATTAGGCTTTGGTGAAGCCAATTTAAGGTCACTATTGGTAATAATCCCAAGGGCACAGGTATTACCTCAGTCATCAATTCAATAGATTCCAAATGAACCCTTAGCACAAAGACAAGGAGAGAAGTCTCTTTCATTTCCAATGTTGTGATAAGCATTTCTGAAAATTCCAAAAATGATGTAGGCCACATGACTGTCAGAAATTGGCTTGTTTCTAGAGCCATTGCTGCAGCACTAAAATTGATGAGCAAATACAGAGGAGAACAAGGTCATTTAACCTGAAAGTGTTTTTATAGATGCTTCATGATACTGGCATGGCTAAGTAAAAAAACTGGCCATTGGTTCAACCTCCAACTGATTCAACTTCCAGCCTTTTTCCCCTCCCAGAAGTTCAGCAGGGGTGGATCTGAAGTCCCAGTCCTCTAATCACATGGTTGATCTTCTGGAAAACAGTACCCAATCTTAGCTGGAATCCAAAAGTCATGTCATTAACCTAACAACATCTTTATGGCTCTCGTCACTACAGAAATTCTAAGGTTTGGGGGAGCTGTGAGCCAGGAACTGTGGACAAAGGCTAAATATATATGCACAATATCACAACTCTCTTCTCACTATTCTTGGTCATGTATTTGATCCAAACCAAATCACTTTTGAAAGTAATAGCCTATACTATCAGTATACCAGGATAGCAGGAATAAAGTTATTATTAATTTATATATTATATTATTATGCAACTTAGATGAACTGTACTCCTACCTCTTTTTAAGTATAAATTTATTTATTTATTTTTAAAATTTATTTAATTGGAAGTTTCCCCATCTATTTCCCATGAAGTGATGGGACCAGATGCCATGATCTTCGTTTTCTGAATGTTGAGCTTTAAGCCAACTTTTTCACTCTCCACTTTCACT
>SJYS01022510.1:97121-107809 GCA_006410695.1 Philantomba maxwellii | reverse complement strand
TACGTCTCAAAATATAGGGATGGAGTTGGGAAGAGAAGGGAGAGTGAAAACAGAATTAGTTGAAATCTTATATTCATAAGGAGCAACCAGACTCTTCAGATCCCCACTCCACTCTTCCAACTTGATATGACTACCCGTCTCCCATCCTGACAAAAAATGGGAGCTGTGTTTTCTGTGAAGGTTGATATACTAAAGTCTAAAGTACTAGTTAAAACTAAGTTAAAAATTCCCCATGAGAGAGAAACTCCAGTGAGAAGTCCCTACCCCTTAGGCCTTCTCCAGCCCCTTCTGTAGCTTGGTGTTATTGTTGTTCAGTCACTAAGGCAAGTCCACTGCTTTGCAACCCCATGAACTGCAGCACGCCAGGTTTCTCTGTCCTTTACTATCTCCCAGAGTATGCTTAAACTCATGTCCCCTGAGTCAGTGATGCCATCCAACCATCTCATCTTCTGTTGCCCCCTTCTCCTCTTGCCCTCAATCTTTTCCAGCATCAGGGTCTTTTCCAGTAAGCCAACTCTTTTCAGATGGCCCAAGTATTGGAGCTTCAGCATCAGCCCATCAAATGAATATTTAGGGATGCTTTCCTTTAGGATGGACTGATTTGACCTCCCTGCTATCCAAGGGACTCTCAAGAGTCTTCTTCAGCACCACCGTTCAAAAGCATCAATTCTTCGACAATCAGCTTTCTTTATGGTCCAACTCTCACATCCATCCATACATGACTACTGGAAAAAACATACCTTTGACTATATGGACCTTTGTCAGCAAAGTGATGTCTCTGCTTTTTATATGCTAAGTTTGCCATAGCTACTCTTCCAAGGAGCAAGTGTCTTAATTTCATGGCTGCAGTCACCATCCGCATTGATTTCAGAAGCCAAGAAAATGAAATCTGACACTGTTTCCACATTTTCCCCATCTATTTGCCATAAAACAATAGGACCAAATGCCACAATCTTCATTTTTGAATGCTGAGTTTTAAGCCGCCTTTTTCACACTCCTCTTTCACCTTCATCAAGAGACTCTTTAGTTCCTCTTCACTTTCTGCCACTAAAGTGGTATAATCTGCATAGCTAAGGCTGTTGATATTTCTCCGGGCAATCTTGATTCCAGCTTGTGATTCATGCAGCCCAGCATTTCACATGATATATTCCCTGGTCTGCCTACAATGCAGGAGACCTGGGTTCAATCCCTGGGTCGGGAAGATCTCCTGGAGAAGGAAATGGGAACCCACTCCAGTACTCTTGCCTGGAAAATTCCATGGAAGGAAGAGCCTGGTAGGCTACAGTCCATGGGGTTGCAAAGAGTCGGACACTACTGAGTGACTTCACTATCACTATCTATTCTGCATATAAGTTAAATAATCAGGGTGACAATACACAGCCTCAACGTACTCCTTTCCCAATTTTGAACCAGTCCGTTGTTCCATATTCAATTCTAACTGTTGCTCCTGACCTTCACACAGGTTTCTCAGGAGGCAGGTAATGTGGTCTAGTATTCCCATCTCATTAAGAATATTTCTAGCTAGTTTGCTGAAATTCAGCAGTTACATTCTATCTACCAGGCAGAAGATGGCTCTTCAAGATAAATAAGAAAAGTCCTAAAAATACTGACATTTGAAGTGGTCCCAATGAAAATACTACCCTGTAGTAAAAGTCACCAGACAATCCATAACAAAATACAGCATACTTCCAATAACTTTTTAAGTGTCTCTTTGATGTAAATAGAGAGCCAAAGATCAACAGAAAGTTTCTAAAAGAAGATCAAAACAAACAACAACAAATCAAAGCTTTAGAGGAAGATAATTCAGAGAAAGAAAAATCTGTTCACTATGACTAATTTCTTCAGATGTATAAGGAAAGCTCTTGAAAAATTTGTTGTTGTTTAGTAGCTAAGTTTGTCCAACTCTTTGTGACCCATGAACTGTAGCCCCCCAGGGTCCTGTGTCCATGGGATTTCCTAGGCAAGAATGCTAGAGCAGGTGGCCATTTCCTTCTCCAGGGATCTTCCTGACCCAGGGATCAAACCTAAGTCTCCTGATTTGGCAAGGGGATTCTTTACCACTGGGCCACCTGGAAAGCCCCTTGAAGAATAGGTTGATGTGAAAACATATAAATACATATATATATGTATTTATACACACATACATATATATATATATAGGAGAAGGAAATGGCAATCCACTCTAGTACTCTTGCCTAGAAAATTCCATGGCTAGAGGAGCCTGGTGGGCTACAGTCCATGGGGTTGTGAAGAGTCAAACACAACTGAGCAGACACAACTGAGCAACCTCACTTTCACTTTCATATATATATATATANGGGGATTCTTTACCACTGGGCCACCTGGAAAGCCCCTTGAAGAATAGGTTGATGTGAAAACATATAAATACATATATATATGTATTTATACACACATACATATATATATATATAGGAGAAGGAAATGGCAATCCACTCTAGTACTCTTGCCTAGAAAATTCCATGGCTAGAGGAGCCTGGTGGGCTACAGTCCATGGGGTTGTGAAGAGTCAAACACAACTGAGCAGACACAACTGAGCAACCTCACTTTCACTTTCATATATATATATATATATATATACACACACACACACACACACATACATACATATATATATATATATATACACACACACACATATATAAATATATTCAGAACAACAATTTTTGAAAACTAAGATTAGGAAATACTTTGGATACATCATCCAGAACAAAAATATAAATAGGAAATGGGAGAAAAAGAATTCATTCAAAATATGAATACAAGAATAAAAGATAAAAAAAAAAAGGAAAAGAAATTATCAAAGAAATAACATGATTCCTCAGAACTAAAACACATGAGTTTTCAGATTGAGAGGAAGTGTCCAAGACAATAAATAAANGCAGTCCACCAGGCTCCTCCATCCACAGGATTTTCCAGGCAAGAGTACTGGGATGGGTCGCCGTTTCCTTCTCTGTCCTGTATTTTGAGGCTCTGCTAAGTGTATATGTTTATAAGTATATGTCTTCCTGATGGATTGACCCTTTTATCATTATAATATCCTTTATCTTTAGTAATTTTTATCATAAAGACTACTTATATATAGCCACTCTGGCTCTCTTGTGGGTATTCCTTGCATCATTTATCTTTTTCTATTCTTTCACTTTCAACCTATTAATATTTGTATCTTTCAATCTAAGGTAATTCTCTAATAAACAGCATGTAGCTGGATTATCATTGAAATTTTACATAATAAAAAGTTTTAAATATATAAGGCCAAAATACATAGAAAGACATACCATATTCTGATATTAAGGCAGCTATAATATTATAAAGACAAAATATTCAAGAATAGCCATTATGTTTTTGAAAAAACATTAATAAAGGAAAAGTTGACCCACCAGATATCATAACAAACTATAAAATGTTACAGCTAATATATTAACAGTATTTGCAGAAGAACAGACAATTACTTTGGTAGAAAAGAGTAGAATCCAGAAAAAGACCCATGTTCATATACATGTATGTATATGCACATATGTGTATAATTTTAAAGCAACAGTTAAAGATGGATTATTCAGTAAAAGGTATCTGGACAAGGGCCTCCATTAGGAAGAAAATAAAATAGATTATCCCTCACACTCAGAACTAAATCCAGTTGCATTATATGAAACTAAAAATTGCTATAAATGGAACATATCCTATAATAATGGGAATGGGAACACTTTTCTAGGCAATACATGAAAGCCAGTTTTTAAATATCTGTACAATAAAAGACATCATACATACAATTAACACAAATTTAATTAATGTAACAGAGCCTGTAGCTTGAAAGACAGAGTAAAAGAGTGAATTCACTTCCAAGTCCACCACTTGAAAATCCACCATTAAGAAAGTCAATTTAACTTCTCAAAATATCCAGTTTGGCATCCTTTTAAACACTTTATAAACAAAAATTATAATTCCCCATCATAATATATTTTAACATTAAATGAGATGGTAGTTGTAAAAGCATACTAGAATATGAGATTTGGCATGTTATAAGAGCTTGTTCTTCCTTATTTCAACTTAAGCAGATACTACATTAAATGAAGAATTAGAAGCTGCAATGAGGAATAGCTGGATTCCTATATTTTGGTTCACGATAAAACTATAACACCATTCTACCATTTCTGAAATAAGAACACATTTTGCTTCATCTCTTGCCCACTATATTTTCCATGTGTAAATTACCAATTATTAAGAGTGTATTTGTTCTAAATATGGAAGGATAAGTAGCATATCAGTCAAGACTGGCACTTGCTTAATAGCAAAATAAAATATGCACGTGCACACACAAACGTGTGATGTCTTTCAGCCATTAAAACCTTTCACCCTAAAACATCTTTTTAAGATTTTTATCCTAAGTTACTGAACAAGGATTATATCTGAAACAGAATCAAACAAAAATCCTCAGAATGGTGCAAACTAAACACTGTTAAGGATAAACAATAAATGTTCCATAAAGATGCAACATTTTTATATTTGGGCAATAAATCAGAGCAAATCTTCCACAATTCAAAGCTTCCCATGTAGCTCAGTCAGTAAAGCATCTATCTGCAATGCAGGAGACCTGGGTTCAATTCTTGGGTCAGCAAGTTCCCCTGGAGAAAGAAATGGGGATCCACTCCAGTGGACTGCCCAGAGAATCCCATGACTCCCACTGGATCGGGCAAGTCAGACACAACTTAGCGCTATCTTTCTTTCTTTTCTTTCCACAATTCAAAAACCACTAATTAATTTGTCTCTTTATTTCAAACAAAATATTCACTTCCTGAGTGAACCATATGTTTATATAAAGAAAAAGCACAATTCTTATAAAATTTTTATAAAACTTTAAAGCACACTTACACATACAATTTAGGGCAGGCCCAAACAAGTTCAAAGTTCTTCAACAGTCAAAATGGTTAATTTCCACTTTATTTTTTCTGACATACTTTTAAAAAGTATACTTAGATGCATCCACTTTCCTGTAGATTTTAAATGAACAAGATTCTGACCTTTAGAGTGGCTTTTAAAAAACTAAGAGAACCCAAAATTACACAAAGAAATGTGCCTTCCAATCTAAAAACAAAACAAAATGTTCACAGGAATGTAAAATGTAACCACAGACTTTATTCAAATTACTAAAAACAATGTTGCAACTGCAATATCCTTCTCTCCCTATTTCAACCAGTTTTCCTCCTGTTTTCCTTATCAATTTAACAGGAAAATTAATGTTTAAAGCTTGACCACTGGTGAAAATTTTCTTCAGCATGAGCTGCCATTTACATTGATTCTACAACATTCAAGACAGTTATGTCCACATACCAGACTTAAATGCCATAAATTCATTTGTGAAGGATAATAAAAATAGGAATTAGTTTTAAAACAGCATAACAGATCAGGACACTACGAGGAATAAATAGTACAGCTGCCTTGCTGTCAAAAAACCCCAACCGTCACAAATTTTCTGATACAAATACTTCAAAATATCACTCAAAGTACGCAATGCTCTTGAAAGTTTTCTTATACATAAGCATGTGAATGAAGACCTCTGAAATATTATTTTCAAATGCTATAGAAACCTACACATTAATGGAGTTATAATTAGGAATATATATGATGAGACTTTTATTTCCTGGCAAATCTGATCTAGTCTCACAAACGTATACAATATATTAGAGTTCTGTGAATCTTGGTTTCTCTTCCCAACTTGCAGCCAAGAGTAAATGGAATACTGGAAAAAACTCTTGAAAATCCCTAATGTCTTAATATAGAATAGATATACTAAAGGTTAACAAGGGCTTACTACAATATTCCATACAACTTAATCAGTATCTTTTCCTCTTACTTTACATTCAATTACTCTTTTATTTCAAAAACAAAGACAGAACATGGTTTATGACCAAAAGCAGTACCTAGAAGCATTCCCAAATAACTTTTCTCAACTTTTTTTTTTAATGAAACTTAAAATGCAAAACAAACGGAGCACAAAGTCACATTCCCTAAACAAACAAACAAACAAAAAGATGCTGTGACTACATCATTACTCAGTAATAGCTGGGTCACATTAATAAAAATTCCACCAAAAAATAGAACTTTTTAAGGTACACTTTAAAAATTACTTCCTTTGACACACAGTCCTGAAATCTAACTTGCAAAGCTGTCGTAAACTATTCATTTGTACCTCCTGAGTCTGTTAAATCACGCAAAACATAAAGTTTTAAAAACTAATACCAACAACATCCTTCTCTCCACCCCACCATGTGTACCTTTTTACAAGCAATAGCCCTANATTCCACCAAAAAATAGAACTTTTTAAGGTACACTTTAAAAATTACTTCCTTTGACACACAGTCCTGAAATCTAACTTGCAAAGCTGTCGTAAACTATTCATTTGTACCTCCTGAGTCTGTTAAATCACGCAAAACATAAAGTTTTAAAAACTAATACCAACAACATCCTTCTCTCCACCCCACCATGTGTACCTTTTTACAAGCAATAGCCCTAAGTTCCAAATAAAATTAACACCAAAAAATAAACAAAAAACAAAGGACATTGTCTTAGAAGTAGGAGTTCATTAAGTTTTACAATACTTTGCTTTCCACTGGGGTAAAAAAAAAAGTGGGGGGGCGGGGGCAAATCAAATTAACAGTGATAAAGATGAGAACAGTTCGTTCCAAGGGAGAGGATGCAGGAATTTACAACCCAGGCTTGCCCTAAAGATCGGCGGGGCATCAATGCTCAGGATACGCTTTCAAGACATGTCACTGTTCTAACGGAAGTTTTGAAGGCCTTATTTTTTAAGGCCTAAGGACAGCCCTATAAATGCAGTGTATAACACAACCTAGCAAAACTCCATTCTTCAAAACAATTCAAGAGTTTTCTAAGATGCCCCTAACCGAAAGAGCCTGGACTCTGGATACCCTCAGGGTTGCCGGCTCTCCAGGGAGGAAGGCCAGCCCATGTGAATCGGAGTGCCACCAAGTCAGTTTATGTGACAGATCCACTGGGAGCATCCGACGGTGACCGGGGCCCTCCCGGGCCGACGCTGCTGGAAGAGGAACAGAAATGCAATCTTCAGGGCCTTCCTATTTCCGTTCTCAAAACAGAAATGCACTGTTTCTCTTAGTCCTCAGCCCGGTACTCTCGACAGCGGTGCCCCCTTCAAAAAGCTTAGGTGGAGAGAAAAGCCTAAGAGTCCAGGACCACAGTGGATAGAAAAACGCTGGTCAAACACTCCCACCCCCGACTCCCGTACAAATCAACCGCCAGCGCCTTCCTGGAAGCCCCCCTGGCCGGGGACAAGCCAGCAGCAGAAATCGATGTTCCAGTTCGGCCCCCAGTCCTTCTTCCTAGGGGTAGGGGGAGCGGAAAAGCGCGAAGAGGAACTAAGTGAACTGCAGGAGGGTGCCCTGCAAGCTCTCTCAAAGAGGGGCTGGTGTGGGGGTGGAAACTAAGAAGGAGCGGAAGGGAGGGGAAAGGACGAGCGGCCAGAGGAAGGGGAGAGCGCGCGCCCGCAAAGGGCACGAGTCTTCGGGGACGCGGCTGCACCCCAGTTCCTCGAAACGGGTGCGCCCAGCCTCTTGGGCGCTCCGCCCTGGGCAGAGGCCGAGGAAGGGGCAAAAGGAGGCGACGTCCCCCTCCTGGCCCAGCCTCGCCCCTCACGAAAGGCTAGTCGGGGCTGTCGAGCCCTCTCCGGGTCGGGAGCCGCAGCAACGGCCGCACGCCCCGTCGGAGGGCGCGGACTGCGGGCCCCCCCGCGCGTTCCACTGGCCGGCTTTCACACCCCCACCGCCGGAGGAGCTAGCTCCGGGTGACGCCGGCCCAGAGCCGGGCGGCTGCGCCGGTTACCTGAAACGGGGCGAGTCTTTCAGACACTCCTCGAAATCCACCGTCATCTTCATCCTGCCTCTGCCTCGCCTCGCAGGGGGCACTGGAGGAGCCGAGGGAGCCGCGGGAGCGGCTAAGCTGGGGACGCAGACGGCTACGGCGGGCGCACGGCCGCGACTAGCGCTGCGCGGAGCTGCGGAGGGCGCGTCGTCCGCTGGTCATAGCAGCCCCGAAGACCGTGGCAGCAGCGACTGCTAGTCAGGCCCCAGTCCGGCCCCTCTTCCTCCCGCCCCCAGCAGAGCGCCTGCCTCGGGGAAACGGCCCAGGACTGACAGCCTCAGCCAGCCAGCCACAAACCCAGCGGCCAATGGGAGGGGCTTTCGACCGCACCGCCTGCGGGCGCTCGGGCAACGCGCCTGAGCGACGGTAGAGCGAGCCAATAAGCAGCGCGACCGTGGGAGCCGCCTTGCCACAAGCTTTCCCGAAGGCCAACCAGGATGCACGGGCGTCGTTAGGCGGGACGCATTGGTTGCTGGGAGGCCTGCAGCTGAGGCTCCTTGGGAAGGAAGTCACGTGGCTGCGCGCCGCGCTACCCCTAGAGCCCCCCTCCTCCGCTCCTGCTTCTCCAGCCCCGCCCCGCTGAGCTGCCAACGCGGAGGAGCCGCCGCCTGCAGGTCTAAGGAAGAAGAGTTGCTTTTCACGGCAGTTCTGGCAGAAATCTGAAAAGGTTAAAAGAGTCGAGATTATAAAAGGAAGAGATAGGCTTAGCCACCTCTTCCTTTCAGTTTACAGAAACTGAGTCCAGGAAAGGAGCGCGGATAACTTTAATGATAAAGTCCATCTTTCACTTACTGGCTTCATCACTTAATGATCTGCCATGTTTATATTTTCATATAACCAGAGACTGCTTTATGAAGGAGCTGGCATTCGGGTGGGCATGGAAAGATCAGAAGGATTTAGACAGGTATGTAAGGCAGGGCTTTCTGTGTAGAGGAACCGATTTGAAAACCACAGAACACATTCCTCCTTACTGACGCCTTTCTCTCAGTAGCCTTTGCCAGTTTTAAGATGAGAGAGTTCTGAGAATACAGGCTCATTTACTCCAACTTGCAACACCTACCTCCAACTTGCAACACCTACCCCCTGATACACGACTTTCCTAGGAGCCGCTGTAAGATATTCATCATCTGATCCTTATAATAACCCCCAGTCCCATACTTCTGATTCTTAGATTCCATGGATTCATCAGTTGAGTTCAGTCGCTCAGTGGTCTCCAACTGTTTGCGACACCGTGGACCGTAGCACGCCAGGCCTTCCTGCCCATCACGAACTCTGGAAGCTTGTTCAAACTCAAGTCCATCCAGTCAGTGATGCTATTCAACCATCTCATCCTCCGTCGTCCCCTTCTCCTCCTGCCTTCAATCTTGCCCAGCATCAGGGTCTTTTCCAATGAGTCAGTTCTTTGCATCAGGTAGCCAAAATATTGAAACTTCAGCATCCATTCTTCCAAAGAATATTCAGGACTGATTTCCTTTAGGATTGACTAGTTTGATGTCCTTGCAGTCCAAGGGACTCTCGAGTCTTCTCCAACACCACAGTCCAAAAGCATCAGTTCTTCCACGTTCAGCTTTCTTTATGGTCCAACTCTCACATCCATACATGACTACTGGAAAAACCATAGCTTTGATTAGACAGAACTTTGGCGGCAAAGTAATGTGCCATGGATTCATGGCATGTAAGTAAAAAGTACCATGGCTACACTATATTTAAGTATATACTTTTAAACCCAACCTAAAAATCCCTATCTGTGAAAATGCACAGGGAAAGTGTTAGAACAGCATGGTGGTTCTGGAGCTAAGCTGGATTTGCCTCATTAAATGTTTGGTGTCCTCAGGCACTTCAGTTAGTCAAGACAATCTCTTCTAGATTTATAATCATTATGTCAAATTTAGAGAGTTGGCCATTTCTATAATAAATGTATTCCTGATGCATGGCAACTCATCTGTTTGTACAACATGTCAATGCTTCAACACCAGTGTAACCTTTTGGAAGACACCTTTCTCACTGCAAAATGAAGATAACACCACTGATATAGCGTTGTCTTGAGGCTGTCCAAAGTCATTTAACACAGTGCTACATTGTAATCATTCAGTAAATGTTGGCTATTATCATAATTGTACCACTTTCATCTTCAGTACCATAATCAGAGGTTAAGTTTACATCTTCTCACTTACACTGCCTAAAGTCTTATATAACCCTTTGACCATGTGTTTTAAGTATAGCATGATGGCATTCTGGTTTTCATAACTTAGTTATATCTTGATCTCTTTATCACTTTTAGAAATTAACAGCATACTTTTGAGATGTTTCAAAGAATATATCAGTGTTACATATGTTTCTTATTTGTTTATAAGCTTGGTTTCTTTTTTTTTTAATTACATTGCACATGCCTAGAATCTACACAGCTTCTCTTAATAACTAGAAACTGCTGCTGCTGCTAAGTCGCTTCAGTCATGTCCGACTCTGTGCGACCCCATAGACGGCAGCCCACCAGGCTCCCCCGTCCCTGGGATTCTCCAGGCAAGAAAACTGGAGTGGGTTGCCATTTCCTTCTCCAAGGCATAAAAGTGAAAAGTGAAAGGTAAGTCGCTTAGTCGTGTCCAACTCTTAGCGACCCCATGGACTACAGCCTACCAGGCTCCTCCATCCATGGGATTTTCCAGGCAAGAGTACTGGAGTGGGGTGCCATTGCCTTCTCCATAACTAGAAACTATTGACAGTTAAATATTTGGTGTCCTCAGGCACTTCAGTTAGTCAAGACAATCTCTTCTAGATTT
>SJYS01022510.1:76633-87870 GCA_006410695.1 Philantomba maxwellii | reverse complement strand
GACCCCATAGACGGCAGCCCACCAGGCTCCCCCGTCCCTGGGATTCTCCAGGCAAGAAAACTGGAGTGGGTTGCCATTTCCTTCTCCAAGGCATAAAAGTGAAAAGTGAAAGGTAAGTCGCTTAGTCGTGTCCAACTCTTAGCGACCCCATGGACTACAGCCTACCAGGCTCCTCCATCCATGGGATTTTCCAGGCAAGAGTACTGGAGTGGGGTGCCATTGCCTTCTCCATAACTAGAAACTATTGACAGTTAAATATTTGGTGTCCTCAGGCACTTCAGTTAGTCAAGACAATCTCTTCTAGATTTGTAACCATTATGTCAAATTTAGAGAGTTGGCCGTTTCTACAATTGTATTCCTGATGCATGACAACTCATCTGTATGTATAACGTCAATGCTTCAACACCAATGTAACCTTTTGGAAGACACCTAACATGACATTTTGAGATTCAAATTAAACTTCATGGCACAATCAATGCAAATAAATCAACCAAGCTTATTATTAAATGAACATCTTTCTGTGGATAGCTAAATTTGCATATACACAGTCAGTGATGGTTCCAAATTGGGAAAGGAGTACATCAAGGCTGCATATTGTCACCCTGCTTATTTAACTTAGACGCAGAGTACATCATGCGAAATGTACAAGCTGGAATCAAGATCATTGGGAGAAATATCAATAACCTCCGATATGCAGCTGACACCACCCTTATGGCCGAATGCAAAGAAGAACTAAAGAGCCTCTTGATGACAATGATAGAGGAGAGTGAAAAAGTTGGCTTAAAACTCAACATTCAGAAAACTGAGATTATGGCATCTGGTCCAGTCCCATAACTTCGTGGCAAATAGATGGGGAAACAATGGAAACAGTGAGAGACTTTTTTTTTTTGGCTCCAAAATCATTGCAGATGGTGACTGCAGCCGTGGAACTAAAAGATGCTTGCTCCTTGGAAGAAAAGCTATGACCAACCTAGACAGCATATTAAAAAGCAAAGACCTTACTTTGCCAACAAAAGTCCATCTAGTCAAAGTTATGGTTTTTCCAGTAGTCATATATGGATGTGAGAGTTGGACTGTAAAGAAGGCTGAGTGCCAAAGAACTGAGGCTTTTGAACTGTGGTGTTGGAGAAAACTCTTGAAAGTCCCTTGGACTGCAAGGAGATCAAACCAGTCTATTCTAATGGAAATCAGTCCTGAATATTCACTGGAAGGACTGATGCTGAAGCTGAAACTCCAACACTTTGGCACCTGATGTGAAGAATTGACTCACTGGAAAAGACACTGATGCTGGGAAAGATTGAAAGCAGGAGAAGGGGACGACAGAGGATGAGATGGTTGGATGGCATCACTGACTCAATGGACATGAGTTTAAGGAAGCTCCAGGAGTTGGTGATGAACAGGGAAGCCTGGTGTGCTACAGTCCATGGGGTCACAAAGAGTCAGACATGACCGAGTGACTGAACTGAACTGAGTTAGTGATAACACTGTCACAATTCTTCTTTGCCCTATAAAGCAAGCATTTTGGGGTGTCAATTGTAAGATATGTCTTAAATCAAGAAATATTAAAAGTGAGATAGGGTATAAATACTGAATCCTAGAAGAAATACAATATTATTTCTCTTATAATAATGGAAACCAAGGCCCCAAGATATAAAAAGAACTTGCCAGGTGACTCAGGCCCCATGATGCCCACCAACTGCAAACTGCCCACTCTCCCTTTAGAACTCAGCCTTTGCAGTTGTGGCTCTGTCTGCCTGTGAAGCACTTCTTGTTCATCTCCTCTTTAAAGTGCAGCTCTTATGCCACCTCTTTCAGGAAGCCTTCTCTGCCAAAATACAGACCACTCTTTTTAACACACAGTAAAAGTCAGTTTCCAGGCCCAGGGAGGATATAAATGATCAAAACTTAAATTTCTTTCAATTTTCTTCTCCCTGGACTTCCCAGTTCCCTCCTCCAAACCCCCTGGAATCCTGAATACCTGTAGCCCTTCCCAGAATGCTTCTGATTTCGTCTGAGAATACTTTTGACTCAAGCAGAGATTGTTCAGTCCTCCTTCTCTGATCCTTCTGGGCCAGAATACATAATCACCAAGAGTCTAACTCTTGACAGGAACTTATAATAATTTATATTCCACCTTCATGTATGAATTTCTTCTCCTTTGAGGTTAATATCATCTAACTAAATCACTCGTACTTTCTTCACTGCTGTTGCCCACCAATTTCCTAGTAACTCCTTCCATTAGCCTGGCTAATTGCATTGCAAATTATTTCAAGAAAACGGAGTTATGATGAAGGTAACCATGAGCAGCTATTGAAACTGCGAACCCAGAAACCCAGGCATCTCTGAGCACTGGTTTCCCTCTCCTTAGCAGCTGTATCCTCTCTCTTTCTCGCCTACTCCCCGACACCCACCAGTTTCCTCTTTGTTCTCTTAGAGATTCTGTTTGCCTGTGAACCTGGCTTGCATATAAGCCCTTATTGCTACTTGTTCCTTCAACAGGTTGGTTGTCAGATGGCTATAGGGGCCAACAGATAATGTAAATGAATGAAGCTGACCAGGTGTAAGCATATGGAGTGGAGGAGACCATGGTGAAGGGGAAAGCATGTGCCCTGTGTTCTATGTAGCTTCAGTTAGTTTTTGCCATTTTCAGATTTTTACATTTTACAAGAGAAACCAGAGAGTCAGATTTCAATATAAAACATTCCAATCCTCAAACACAGGCAACATGTTCAAAATATTAGAAAACATTTCACAAGTCCTAAAAATGTTTCAGGATCACTGTACAACATCTGCTAAATATTTCTTGACAATTCTTGATGTATCCTTTCAACCTATGCTCCTGGAGCTTATCATTTTAATCTGTTTTCCAATTCCCAAATCCCAGGAGAAAATCCGATTAACCCAGTTCATCTTTTCATGACAGGTCACACAGGTCCCTAGCAAGCTGATAGAAAGGCAGGATAAATCAACTTAATCACTTGTACAGGAATGGGGTCAGGATGGGGGATGTGGTAGAGCTGACTACTAGACAACGCAGTTTCCCTAAAAGAATGTGTCAATGACTGGGTCTCATAAAATACACCTAATAAACGCTCATCTACGACTTTGGCCTCTGACTCACAGTCTTCCACNACAGGGAAGCCTGGTGTGCTACAGTCCATGGGGTCACAAAGAGTCAGACATGACCGAGTGACTGAACTGAACTGAGTTAGTGATAACACTGTCACAATTCTTCTTTGCCCTATAAAGCAAGCATTTTGGGGTGTCAATTGTAAGATATGTCTTAAATCAAGAAATATTAAAAGTGAGATAGGGTATAAATACTGAATCCTAGAAGAAATACAATATTATTTCTCTTATAATAATGGAAACCAAGGCCCCAAGATATAAAAAGAACTTGCCAGGTGACTCAGGCCCCATGATGCCCACCAACTGCAAACTGCCCACTCTCCCTTTAGAACTCAGCCTTTGCAGTTGTGGCTCTGTCTGCCTGTGAAGCACTTCTTGTTCATCTCCTCTTTAAAGTGCAGCTCTTATGCCACCTCTTTCAGGAAGCCTTCTCTGCCAAAATACAGACCACTCTTTTTAACACACAGTAAAAGTCAGTTTCCAGGCCCAGGGAGGATATAAATGATCAAAACTTAAATTTCTTTCAATTTTCTTCTCCCTGGACTTCCCAGTTCCCTCCTCCAAACCCCCTGGAATCCTGAATACCTGTAGCCCTTCCCAGAATGCTTCTGATTTCGTCTGAGAATACTTTTGACTCAAGCAGAGATTGTTCAGTCCTCCTTTTCTGATCCTTCTGGGCCAGAATACATAATCACCAAGAGTCTAACTCTTGACAGGAACTTATAATAATTTATATTCCACCTTCATGTATGAATTTCTTCTCCTTTGAGGTTAATATCATCTAACTAAATCACTCGTACTTTCTTCACTGCTGTTGCCCACCAATTTCCTAGTAACTCCTTCCATTAGCCTGGCTAATTGCATTGCAAATTATTTCAAGAAAACGGAGTTATGATGAAGGTAACCATGAGCAGCTATTGAAACTGCGAACCCAGAAACCCAGGCATCTCTGAGCACTGGTTTCCCTCTCCTTAGCAGCTGTATCCTCTCTCTTTCTCGCCTACTCCCCGACACCCACCAGTTTCCTCTTTGTTCTCTTAGAGATTCTGTTTGCCTGTGAACCTGGCTTGCATATAAGCCCTTATTGCTACTTGTTCCTTCAACAGGTTGGTTGTCAGATGGCTATAGGGGCCAACAGATAATGTAAATGAATGAAGCTGACCAGGTGTAAGCATATGGAGTGGAGGAGACCATGGTGAAGGGGAAAGCATGTGCCCTGTGTTCTATGTAGCTTCAGTTAGTTTTTGCCATTTTCAGATTTTTACATTTTACAAGAGAAACCAGAGAGTCAGATTTCAATATAAAACATTCCAATCCTCAAACACAGGCAACATGTTCAAAATATTAGAAAACATTTCACAAGTCCTAAAAATGTTTCAGGATCACTGTACAACATCTGCTAAATATTTCTTGACAATTCTTGATGTATCCTTTCAACCTATGCTCCTGGAGCTTATCATTTTAATCTGTTTTCCAATTCCCAAATCCCAGGAGAAAATCCGATTAACCCAGTTCATCTTTTCATGACAGGTCACACAGGTCCCTAGCAAGCTGATAGAAAGGCAGGATAAATCAACTTAATCACTTGTACAGGAATGGGGTCAGGATGGGGGATGTGGTAGAGCTGACTACTAGACAACGCAGTTTCCCTAAAAGAATGTGTCAATGACTGGGTCTCATAAAATACACCTAATAAACGCTCATCTACGACTTTGGCCTCTGACTCACAGTCTTCCACCCCACCTCCTGCCCTCAGCTAAGGTGATTTCAACATTCGCTCATTCCTTCTTCATTCAATAATATCCATTGAGTGTACTCTGGCCAAACCCTGTGGTAGGCACTGAGGTTTACAGGTGAAATAAACAAGTGTCTCCTGTCTAGAGCTGTCAGACCAGAGTGGGGAACATGTGATAAATTGTAGGCCAGGAGCATGCACAAGGGGTTACTCAACTCTGATGGTCATTTCTCCTGGGGAAGAAAATAAGATTTCTCATACCTCATCAGTAGGTCTGAGATTGTATCACTGTATTCAGTAGTTCAAGACTTGAACACTACGTTCTAAAGAGTTTCATCTGTCTTTGTACCATTTATCTGCTGCCATATCTCTGGCACACTGATGCAATGACTCTTCCCAAACTTTGCCACTCAAGCTGTGGCCCACCCCTCCATGATCTGTAGATAATTTTGCCTTCAAGGTAAACAGGAATCATTACATAGGAATACCCTTTCCAGCACTGCCCCTCAAACTCATCTGCATTCCCATCTTGCTTACTTCTTACCCACCTGTCTCAGAGGAAAGGGTATCTCTTCCTTGTGCTCTGAACCTCCTCACCCTTCCCAGTCTCCTCTGAGAAAGCTTTCTCTGTATCCTCACCCTTTCTCTCCACTGACCTTTCTTTCCTCTTTGAAGAAAAGAGAAAGAAATAGAAGCATATATCCTCTGTATCCAAAAAGATCAGTTTTCTTGTAGGAGAAACTATTTGAGTAAGGCAAAAATAAAGAGCTCATGATAAAATGAAATGATGATTTCACCTGGAATGGGGAAGGAAGGCTTTCCATGGACCTTGGGAAGTTGTTGCAATCAGGCCCTGTAAAGCCTGGATGCTCCCTCCCTAAATAAGATACACATAGCAGTACCCAGCAATGTCTGATTCATCCAGGCTGTATAACAGAATTCCCTTTAGACCTGTTCTGTTTGTTTGTTTTAATGCAGACATGTGGGCCCTACTTACTAAATCAGATTTTCCAGAGGTGAGCTGGGGCTTAAGTCCCCCAGATGATTCTGATGCACAACCTTCATAATTGAAACTCAATAAATATTACCTATTGCTCATTTTGTAACCACAGGACCTACCACAGTCCCTGTTGGGTCTGTACTTCAGTACAGTCTGCACTCTCTGCTGCTGTTCTTCCTTCCACCCTCTTCCCATCTTCCCGCCTTTATTACATAGTAAGAAGACTTACTCTCTCCCCAGCTACGAGCCCTGGAGATCCAACACACCAAAGATTCTAAGCATTTGCTTCCTAACTTCTTGATTTGACTATGGCCTATTTCATAACCACCACATTTAACTGAGCCTCAGATCCTGTTAACTTTTTCTTGTTCTTGAATCTCTGCCCTCCTTCCAATCCTCAACGCTACAACCTTGGTTCAGGCCTTCAAAATCCCTTCCCAGAATTATTCTAAATAAAATAACTGGACTCCTTGCTCATTGTAGGCTGAATTGTGTTCCCGTGAAGTTCATATGTTGAAGCTCTGTCTCCAGTACCTCAGAATGTGACTGAATTGGAGATAGGGTGTTTAGGAAGTTAAATGCACTCATAAGGGTGGGGCCCTCACTTAGTGTGACTGATGTCCTTACAAGAAGAGGAAGAGGTACCAGGGATGTAGACACACAGAGAAAAGGCCAAGCAAGGACACAAGGAGAAGACACCTGTGGGCAAGGCAAAGAGAGAGGCCTCAGGATATACCTGCCAACGCCTTGATTTTGGACTTCCAGCCTCCAGAACGGAGAGAAAACAACTTCTGTGGTTTCGGCCACCTAGCCTGTGGTATTTTGTTATGGCAGCCCTAGCAAACTAATAGAGTCACTCTGTCTTTGAATGGCTCTGGGTATCTGGGGACTCCTCCACTTAGCAGAGCCAACCTGCCACCATCAAAGCCAGAAGATGGCTGCCATTCTCTTTCTCAGCCCTCCTCCCACAGAAGAGGAGGGATTGTGACCTCGGCTGGGCCAGTGAGAAACATCCACCCTAGACTTGGCCTCGAGTCATAGAAGAGGAACCTGAAGGTATCGTCCTGCCCAGCTCCTTTCCTTTATAGGTGAAGAAATGGAGGCACAGCGAGAGTAATCTGTGTCCTCATCAGACCTCATGGGAATTCCCTGCCAGAGCCCAGGCTCAGCACACTGCTTCCTGTTTCCCCTAAAAGCCCTGGCACCAAGTCCAGCTCCACTGGTATTGGTCATCCAGCCCCCGAACACAGTCAGGGCCCAGTCAGCAAGGACAAAAGAGGGCACTGATGTCTGCCACTGAGGAAAGGATCAATGTGACTAACCCTGACAAATCAAAAAGAAAAAGAAGGAAAGGACCAAGAATGGTCATATGTTTAAGAATGAAGTAATACAAATGGACAAAAAAATTACTGAATTCAGAAGTCAAATCCATACAAATTAGAAAGATGTACCTTTTCCTTCCCTTTCAGATGGTAAAGATAGAAAAGACTGTCTTAGAAAACAGCCCATTAAAGTGTAAACCTCCCAAGGGCAAAGACTTCTGTTTTGCTCGCCATTGTATCCCTATTGTGTGGCACAGAGACTGGCAGATAGTCAGGGCCATTCAATATTTAATATTCAGTAAGTGACCAGCACACCTGTGAGAGATGGGCTTTCCTTATTGCACAAGGAGGTGGGAAAATCCAAGCCCTGCAGGCTTCCCTCTGCCACACACAACACATAAGAAAATATGTGTTCTTTAAAGAAGTATAACTGGCTATGCAACACAGTTCTGAAAGCTCTGGTTCACGGAAAGATACCTTCAAAAAGGAAACAGGAAACACTTATAAGGAGGAAAAAATTAAGTAAACATTGGTGAGACTGTGTGTATAGAGGTTCTCCTACACTGTAGAAGCACAGAATATCTGAAGGATCATTTCACAACAGTTATCATAGTGCTTGCTATGAAATTAAGAGACGGTTGCTTCTTAGAAGAAAAGCTTTCACAAACCTAGACAGTGTATTAAAAAGCAGAGACATTACTTTGCCAACAAAGGTTCATATAGTTAAAGCTATGGTTTTTCCAGTAATCATGTATGCCCATGAAAGTTGGACCATAAAGAAGGTTGAACACCGAAGAATTGAGGCTTTTGGACTGTGGTGTTGGAGAAGACTCTTGAGAGTCCCTTGGACTGCAAGGAGATAAACCAGTCAACTCTAAAGGAAATCATCCCTGAATAATCCATTGTAAGGACTGATGCTGAAGCTGAAGCTCCAATATTTTGGCTACCTGATGTGAAGAGTTGACTCATTGTAAAAGACCCTGATGCTGGGAAATACTGAAGGCAGGAGGAGAAGGGGATGACAGAGGATGAGATGGTTGGATGGCATCACTGACTCAATGGACATGAGTTTGAGCAAGCTCTGGGAGTTGGTGATGGACAGGGAAGCCTGGTGTGCTGTAGTCCATGGGGTTGCAAAGAATTGGACAAGACTGAGCAACTGAACGACAACAATCACAGTACTAAATATGTTTATCTTTTGAATTTATCTTAAGAAAAGGATAGGAGATAGGTTCATATGCATGTTTGTTGAAATGTTATTTCTGGAGAAAAAAAAGAAACATCCTAAATTTTTACTGATAGTTAGGTTAAATAAATTATAATATATCCATACAGTAGAATACTTCAAATTTTTAAGTCATTCTTGGGAAAAATCAGAGAAGGAAATAAACCCAATATTAGCAATGATTATTTGTTTTGGTTTATTCCTTTATGTTTTATCACTTTACTTTGTAAACATATATATTACTTTTATAATTGGAAAAAAGTGTTCAGATTTATTATTCCAAGAAAAGCGAATCCTAAAAGGTTTTAAATTTTACCTATTTGCTCTATTTTAATCATTTATATCCTGCATGTCTCTTAAATTAAGAAAATAATAAGATTTAAAATGAGAATTTTTTTTTTAATGAAAGATATGGGGAAGAGAATAAAAAGTTGTACTAAGAACGTAGAGATGTGTATAAGAGACAGGCTACGAGCCCTGGAGATCCAACACACCAAAGATTCTAAGCATTTGCTTCCTAACTTCTTGATTTGACTATGGCCTATTTCATAACCACCACATTTAACTGAGCCTCAGATCCTGTTAACTTTTTCTTGTTCTTGAATCTCTGCCCACCTTCCAATCCTCAACGCTACAACCTTGGTTCAGGCCTTCAAAATCCCTTCCCAGAATTATTCTAAATAAAATAACTGGACTCCTTGCTCATTGTAGGCTGAATTGTGTTCCCGTGAAGTTCATATGTTGAAGCTCTGTCTCCAGTACCTCAGAATGTGACTGAATTGGAGATAGGGTGTTTAGGAAGTTAAATGCACTCATAAGGGTGGGGCCCTCACTTAGTGTGACTGATGTCCTTACAAGAAGAGGAAGAGGTACCAGGGATGTAGACACACAGAGAAAAGGCCAAGCAAGGACACAAGGAGAAGACACCTGTGGGCAAGGCAAAGAGAGAGGCCTCAGGATATACCTGCCAACGCCTTGATTTTGGACTTCCAGCCTCCAGAACGGAGAGAAAACAACTTCTGTGGTTTCGGCCACCTAGCCTGTGGTATTTTGTTATGGCAGCCCTAGCAAACTAATAGAGTCACTCTGTCTTTGAATGGCTCTGGGTATCTGGGGACTCCTCCACTTAGCAGAGCCAACCTGCCACCATCAAAGCCAGAAGATGGCTGCCATTCTCTTTCTCAGCCCTCCTCCCACAGAAGAGGAGGGATTGTGACCTCGGCTGGGCCAGTGAGAAACATCCACCCTAGACTTGGCCTCGAGTCATAGAAGAGGAACCTGAAGGTATCGTCCTGCCCAGCTCCTTTCCTTTATAGGTGAAGAAATGGAGGCACAGCGAGAGTAATCTGTGTCCTCATCAGACCTCATGGGAATTCCCTGCCAGAGCCCAGGCTCAGCACACTGCTTCCTGTTTCCCCTAAAAGCCCTGGCACCAAGTCCAGCTCCACTGGTATTGGTCATCCAGCCCCCGAACACAGTCAGGGCCCAGTCAGCAAGGACAAAAGAGGGCACTGATGTCTGCCACTGAGGAAAGGATCAATGTGACTAACCCTGACAAATCAAAAAGAAAAAGAAGGAAAGGACCAAGAATGGTCATATGTTTAAGAATGAAGTAATACAAATGGACAAAAAAATTACTGAATTCAGAAGTCAAATCCATACAAATTAGAAAGATGTACCTTTTCCTTCCCTTTCAGATGGTAAAGATAGAAAAGACTGTCTTAGAAAACAGCCCATTAAAGTGTAAACCTCCCAAGGGCAAAGACTTCTGTTTTGCTCGCCATTGTATCCCTATTGTGTGGCACAGAGACTGGCAGATAGTCAGGGCCATTCAATATTTAATATTCAGTAAGTGACCAGCACACCTGTGAGAGATGGGCTTTCCTTATTGCACAAGGAGGTGGGAAAATCCAAGCCCTGCAGGCTTCCCTCTGCCACACACAACACATAAGAAAATATGTGTTCTTTAAAGAAGTATAACTGGCTATGCAACACAGTTCTGAAAGCTCTGGTTCACGGAAAGATACCTTCAAAAAGGAAACAGGAAACACTTATAAGGAGGAAAAAATTAAGTAAACATTGGTGAGACTGTGTGTATAGAGGTTCTCCTACACTGTAGAAGCACAGAATATCTGAAGGATCATTTCACAACAGTTATCATAGTGCTTGCTATGAAATTAAGAGACGGTTGCTTCTTAGAAGAAAAGCTTTCACAAACCTAGACAGTGTATTAAAAAGCAGAGACATTACTTTGCCAACAAAGGTTCATATAGTTAAAGCTATGGTTTTTCCAGTAATCATGTATGCCCATGAAAGTTGGACCATAAAGAAGGTTGAACACCGAAGAATTGAGGCTTTTGGACTGTGGTGTTGGAGAAGACTCTTGAGAGTCCCTTGGACTGCAAGGAGATAAACCAGTCAACTCTAAAGGAAATCATCCCTGAATAATCCATTGTAAGGACTGATGCTGAAGCTGAAGCTCCAATATTTTGGCTACCTGATGTGAAGAGTTGACTCATTGTAAAAGACCCTGATGCTGGGAAATACTGAAGGCAGGAGGAGAAGGGGATGACAGAGGATGAGATGGTTGGATGGCATCACTGACTCAATGGACATGAGTTTGAGCAAGCTCTGGGAGTTGGTGATGGACAGGGAAGCCTGGTGTGCTGTAGTCCATGGGGTTGCAAAGAATTGGACAAGACTGAGCAACTGAACGACAACAATCACAGTACTAAATATGTTTATCTTTTGAATTTATCTTAAGAAAAGGATAGGAGATAGGTTCATATGCATGTTTGTTGAAATGTTATTTCTGGAGAAAAAAAA
>SJYS01022510.1:41327-61483 GCA_006410695.1 Philantomba maxwellii | reverse complement strand
AGGGAAGCCTGGCATGCTGTAGTCCATGGGGTCACAAAGAGTCAGACATGACTGAGCAACTGAACTGAACTGAACCGTTATACAACCAATTGAGCTCGTTAAGGTAGACTTCACTAACTCAGAATCTGCAAGTTTTTTTAAAACAGAAAAACTTATATTTAAATGAAAAATATTTTTAAACAGAAAAACTAAATCTATATTTCTTCTATATAAAGAATTCAGGGCTTTCCTGGTGGTCCAGTGGTTAAAATGCGCCTGTCAAAGCAGGGGACACAGGTTTGATCTCTGGTCCAGGAAAATTCCACATGCCCCAGAATAACTAAGCCTGAGCACCACAACTACTGAGCCCTGTGCTCTAGAGCCCCTGAACCGAAACTTCTGAGCCTACACACTGCAATTACCAAGTCCGAGAACCTAGAGACTGTGCTCCACAGTAAGAGAAGCCACTGCAAGAAGAAGGCTGCACAACGCAACAAAGAGTGACCCCGCTTGTTGCAACTAGAGAAAACCAGTGCATAGCAATGAAGACCCAGCACAGCAAAAAAATAAATATGCAATTCTTAAAAAATAAAGCATTCAAACAATAAATGAAATTAGCCTCCTCCAATGTTCTGAATATGCTTAGGTTTGAATAAGTGCACTGAAGATTTTTATCTGCCTATGGTTCCTTCTCTGAGGGANAACGCAACAAAGAGTGACCCCGCTTGTTGCAACTAGAGAAAACCAGTGCATAGCAATGAAGACCCAGCACAGCAAAAAAATAAATATGCAATTCTTAAAAAATAAAGCATTCAAACAATAAATGAAATTAGCCTCCTCCAATGTTCTGAATATGCTTAGGTTTGAATAAGTGCACTGAAGATTTTTATCTGCCTATGGTTCCTTCTCTGGGGGACCAGCCCTCCCTCTTCCCCAGTGACTCTTCTTGGTCCATGTAGCCCTGATGAGGAGTTAAGATGAGAGCCAGGTTTGTCCGGAGTTCTACATCTGCAGTCGACCAGCTCCATTCTTGCCCCCTCTCTCCAATATACATAGTGACTGTTCCAAGAAGGAGAAGCACAAGATCCAGACAGGGTCAAATCAGAATCCTCCTTGGAATTTTTACAGAGGGTGTTCTCTCTCTAACACCTCAAGCCTCTAAGGATGATGTAGATCAGGAAGCAGCAGCCAACTCTACCATCAGGTGGAGAGAATGAAGCCAGCACAGAGAGAAGCAGAGTCAAAGGTGGAGACAGCCCTGCCAAGAACTCAGGCACAACTAAAGTCAGACCTATCTACCTCTGCACTTTACAGTTCTGTGAGTCATAAATTCCCATTTTGCTTGAGGATTTGGTTTCTTTGCACCAAATGACTTGATATACATACCTTCTATGAAAGATGCTTTCTGATTTCCTAAGGTATCTGTAATAGTCTGTATGTATATAACATTTTTTATAAGATGCTTCAAGAACTTGATAAAAAAAAATCAATACAGATGTTATACAATATAGAAGGATGAAAGGTAGAAATCAATTGTCAGGTTAGCTAATAACCCAAGGGACAGAGTTTGTCAATATTTTTGGTAACCCGTATTTTCAGTTCTATAATGGACCTCATGCTAATTATTAGAGGCACCTTAGGAATGACCTATGTTATATTATGGTTTCATTCTACTTGTCACTTTCCAGGGAATACAATATACAATGTATATTTCTTTCATCTTTGTGTGATAATAAAAAGGTATCATATGTTTTCAACAGTCTATGAGATTCCATATCCAGAAGTCACATTATTTCATATTTTACTAACATCTCCCTTAATTTCACAGTGTTTAGCAAAACCTTATTTTTGTTGTCTGAATGTAAGAATGAAATTGGAGTAATATGCAGTTGAAGCAAACTGGATTAAGAACAAAGCTACTCTAAAACCCAGCTGCCAACCAGCTACTCAGTCACCCACCTTGCTTAACTTGCTCTCCTGAAACTGAATAGCAGCCAAAACCAAATTCTTTTCAGAAATGGATTAAGATGCATGTGGATAACAAAATGCTGTTAAACAAACCTTTCCATATCAGTAAATAATTTGAGAAGAAACAGGCAGATGAAAAAGCCCTGGGAATTTATGAAAACTTGGCAGAAATGTTTATCAATTAGGTTATGCAAGAAACTATCCTAATAATAAATAAGCACACTGAAAAAGTCCTTGTGTAAAGCATAGCATATTTTACCACCATTTGAAAAATATGTAAAAATGTTTTTATTTTTAATCTTTCTAAATTCAGGCATTCAAGAAGCTATTTTTGGAGCTGGTACAGTGTTCTGACACCTTCTCCCTGAGTAAAATCAACACGTCTGCTGAAATTAACATTTTTATCTCCACGGACCCACATGTCCCTGAGAAATATAAAATATCATTGTGTTTTTCTGCTAACCACCATTTGGACACAGACAGCTAGCTGTTAAGCCAAACCTACTCTAGTCTTCTGAGAAGGATCTTGTTATCACTAACCCATATATCTTTTGAATATTGTAAGGCCTCATACGGGGTGAATAAACTCAGCTCAAAGTAAACCAAATATGAATAGGTGGGTCTGTGGTAGCCCAAGTCCCAACTGTTGGGATCTGCATATGTAAATAAATTAGCAATCCAGCAAGTTTGCTTGGTGCCCAGATCAAGAGATGAAGGAAGAGCAGTCAGCTGTAATGTTTTCTTACATCCAACAGAGAAACAGGTCCAAAGCACTGGAACCTATGCAAATTTTCCACTTGGTCCCTCTACTCACATCCCCTTTTAAACTGACCCCAGGATACCATCATTACATACTGGAATCACAATCTAATGTTTCATTAGTCAATATACTTCAAGGTTCAAGAATAATTAAACATCTGTCATGCACCTTCCTGTATGTTAGAAAATACAAGAAAGACGTATTTAGTCCAAGGGACTAGAAGACAGATACATACACAATTTTAACACGGAATGTGGTAAGGGAGAAATAACATTACAGGAATTCAAAGAGAAAAAAAAAAAAAAAAATGAAAAAGCTTAATGAAAAAAAGTGAATCTTGACCTAAAAGACAGAAAAGAACAGAATGGCAGAGGTTGATAGAAAAAAGAAAAAGAATGTTAGTGAAAAAAGAGCAGTTCAGCTTCACACAAACCCAGGAAATATATAGAGGGTAGGAAGAAAGGACCTAAGGGTGAACTGATTTTATCTGGTAGGCTGTAGGGACCAAGAGCTCTCGGAATCAGGAACATTTTAATGCATGATTACATTGGTCTTAAAAGGAAATTAACATNGTATGTTAGAAAATACAAGAAAGACGTATTTAGTCCAAGGGACTAGAAGACAGATACATACACAATTTTAACACGGAATGTGGTAAGGGAGAAATAACATTACAGGAATTCAAAGAAAAAAAAAAAAAAAAAACACATGAAAAAGCTTAATGAAAAAAAGTGAATCTTGACCTAAAAGACAGAAAAGAACAGAATGGCAGAGGTTGATAGAAAAAAGAAAAAGAATGTTAGTGAAAAAAGAGCAGTTCAGCTTCACACAAACCCAGGAAATATATAGAGGGTAGGAAGAAAGGACCTAAGGGTGAACTGATTTTATCTGGTAGGCTGTAGGGACCAAGAGCTCTCGGAATCAGGAACATTTTAATGCATGATTACATTGGTCTTAAAAGGAAATTAACATTCAGGAACAGGATGGATATAGATTAGCAAGGATGACAGAGAAAAAACTGAAGGAATGAGACTACTTGGAGGGTAGGTAATAAAGAATAAGAGTGAGAAGAGTTACACAGAAGTTAGAAAAGGACAGATTCAAGTGGTATTTTGAAGGTAATTAACAGAGCTTAGTAATTCATAAGATGCTAGGGTGAGGGCAGGGAGGGCGTGAAAGATGACTTTGCATAGTATGGGTGATAGGAAGATATTGCTCCATAATTATGGCATTGTTTGATAGGGAAATTTTATGAGCTTACTTTTGTACATATTGAGTTTAAACAAAAGAATGTAAACTTAAAATCTGCTTTTTCTCAGATAGCCTTTAGAAAAATTTTGCTTTGACTGTTGAGTTCCAAAATTAGCCCTGAGCTGTCTAGCTCTGTGCTCAATATTTTGTCTTGGGGTGTCGGAATATCCTCTTTTTCTAAGACCTGCCACATTTACTTTCCAAAATTTCATTTAATAAGATAGGCAATGATAATTTTAAATGTTTTTCTCAGTAGCCTTTTTTCCCTTGCTGTCAGTAGATATTTTAATCATTGTAACTAAATTTGGATGCAATAACTTTTGTTAATATATGAACAAAGAAGCATACCGTTTGGGGTTCTAATTTAATATACACCAAAACCTCGGACTCTAAAAAAGATCTCTTAGTTGTTGTGCCATCTGTTTATATACTAATTAATGGCTTAAAAATAGATGATCTTTTGAAGGCAAATGACATGAAAATAGTGGAAAATACTAATATAGATCTCATAAACCTACACTCTTTAGATATTACATTAAAAGAACAGCCTGAGATGATGCCATGAGATGCTGAATGAACATTATGTGTACATTATAATGTGTACAGATAGGGAGGTAGTTATTTCAAGAAGAGGAAGGCATGGTTACTTATTAGATACTTTCATAGGTCTCTTTTCAAATGTTATTGCTAGTGATTAATTTTTAAACTTTATCTAGTCCTGTGCATTTTTTAATCTATAAACAAAGCCTTATTTTCTAACTCTATACTATTCATTTTCTAAAATAGTTATAAACATTCAAATCTTTGCTCCACATCTATTGTCTTTCACAATTAAAGTTCTTAAACAAGCTGCCTACACATGCAATATTCATTTCCACACCTTATATACACATTCCTCAGCCCCCTGCAATGTGGTTTCCACCTTCACAAGGGCAACGAAGTCAGTTCTCATGAAGATCACCATGATCTAGGTTACCCTAAATCGAATGAAGACTTTGCACTTAGTCCTTTTGTTTTGGGGATTAAATGTGTTAATTCATCTAATATATTTAGTATCTGAAATAGTCAAGATATTCAAATATTCAATTGAAATTGAATATTCAAATATCTGAAATATTCAAGATATATTCCAAACTTCTATCTTTTCTTGGTATCTTCTGCTGCTGCTAAGTCACTTCAGTCGTGTCCGACTCTGTGCGACCCCATAGACGGCAGCCCACCTGGCTCCCCTCTCCCTGGGATTCTCCAGGCAAGAACACTGGAGTGGGCTGCCATTTCCTTCTCCAATGCGTGAAAGTGAAGTCACTTCAGTCGCGTCTGACCCTTAGTGACCCCATGGACTACAGTCTACCAGGCTCCTGCGTCCATGGGATTCTCTAGGCAAGAGTACTGGAGTGGGTTGCCATTTCCTTCTCTGACTATGTGTAAATCCAGCAAGTGATCTTTCCATCATTCAAAATAATTGAGAAGTCATCACATTTTTACTTGTATTTATATAACTAATCAAGAAAAATGGGTAAAAGAATAAGGTAAAGTTTGCTCTTCCATTTTAATTCTTCAGGAGAATCTCATCAGCATATATAATTTTCTGGAATGTGTGCGGAAAAGAAAACTAAGTATTCAGCCTGGTTCTCAAAATTTATAACTTCTTAAATTCATGTTCTGGTTGGACCACATAACGCAACAATTGATATCTTTTCAAAAGTGTTGAAGACTTTCCTAAGATAGGTAGGGCTGGCAGTTCAAGGAGTTTTACATTACAGTAATAACCCATTTACTGTGGTGTGAGCTTTTTGGCAATTACAGCCAGAAACAAACACAGGAAGCTGGAAATGAAACAAGCCTCTTGGCATCAAAGAAAACGAACCACAAAGGCCACATCCAGAAAGAAGCTGGTTACTACCCTCAGATGCCTTACTTCTGAAAAAGAACAGCATGTTAAGGCTTGGGAAAAATCCATTCAACGTGCTCTTGAGGGCAAGGCTCTATTTCAGACAGTACAATAATCAATGTTGATATGAACAAACCAGAGTCAGTGAGTAAAGATTATGTCTGGGGTCCTTGGTATGTGAATATTTGAAAATCCATCATTCTTCAGCAAGATTTACTTCCAACATGCTTATAGGTACAAAGCTCCAGCCATAAAATAAATGAGTCACAGTGATGCAATGTATATATAGGGCAGAGAGTCGATAATAATATAACTTTGTATGGTGGTGGATGGTAACTGGCCTTATTGTAGTGATCATAATGTATAAAAATATAGAATCACGATGCTGTACACCTGAAACTAATACAATATTGTATGTTAATTATAACAACAAAAAGTCAGAGTTTGGGTAACTTAGTTGTGAGAAATTTTACTTGGGTGGATAAACCCATTTTCAGATAATCCTGAATAATGAATAATTCTTAACTACCTCCGCTGTGAAAAAAATACAACCACCAAGGTGAGACCGGGCCACGGTTGTTCAATCCAAGGAGAGATTTCTTGTGAAAATATAGTCAGAGAAACTAGATTCTAGACTCTGAATTGCCAAAAACCAGCTGCCAAAAACAAAGAGAGTGAAAACTCTTTGCTTTGGTTGACTTCTCTGAAAAAACAAGGACATTAGGCTAGTTGATTTCTAAAATTTTTTCCAGTTCTAATATTCAAACAATAAGTATATGAAGATGCTAAAGAGTAACGGGAAGGAAAAGTTAAATCACATTATAAACAACCCTCTTCCTTTTATTCATTCAACATTCACTGAGGCTTCTATAGAGATGACCTATACCAATCTCTGAGAATACTGTGTAGTAAGCATAAAAGAGATCCTGCCTTGAGCTTTCTGCTTAGTAAGGGAGTCAGGCAACAACAAAGCAAAACAACCAGATAAGAAAACAAGAGTCTGAAAACAATAGGAAAGACATCTTTTTTAATAAGATGGTCAGGGAATGGCACCTCTTGATAGGTCATGTCTGAACCTAAATAATGAGAAGAAAAGCCGTAAGGATAATTATTGAAGAGCATTTCAGGCAGAGCAATCTTCTAGCGCCTAAGCACTAGAAAGGGGGGAAAACAGTGAACTGGAGGAACTGGGGAAAAAAAGAAAAGTATGACTATAATAAAGTAGGAGAGTGAAACAAAAAGATTTGAAGAGGTATTTGGGGATCTTTCCAAGCAGTCTTGCTAACCCATTATAAGAAATGTGGACTCATTCTTAAGGATGGCAGTGGAATCACTGAAGGGTTTTAAGTAATGCAGCAACACTTGCTGTTATAGAAGATGGATCGAAAGGGACACAATGGAAGTGGAAAATCAATTACTTAGGAGGCTGTGGTAGAAGTACAGGCAAAGTCTGATGGTGGTTTGACCATGATACTGCAGTAGGGATTGGAGAAGGGGAGAGATTTAAGATACATAATAGTGGCGGTCAAAAAAGCAAGAGTTCCAGAAAAACATCTACTTCTGCTTTATTGACTATGCCAAAGCCTTTGACTGTGTGGATCACAACAAACTGTGGAAAATTCTTCAAGAGATGGGAATACCAGACCACCTGACCTGCCTCTTGAGAAATCTGTATGCAGGTCAGGAAGCAACAGTTAGAACTGGACATAGAACAGACTGCTTCCAAATATAGAAAGGAGTATGTTAAGGCTGTATATTGTCACCNATGCCAAAGCCTTTGACTGTGTGGATCACAACAAACTGTGGAAAATTCTTCAAGAGATGGGAATACCAGACCACCTGACCTGCCTCTTGAGAAATCTGTATGCAGGTCAGGAAGCAACAGTTAGAACTGGACATAGAACAGACTGCTTCCAAATATAGAAAGGAGTATGTTAAGGCTGTATATTGTCACCCTGCTTATTTAACTTATATGACAGTACATCTGAGCTAGATGAAGCACAAGCCGGAATCAAGATTGTCAGGAGAAATATCAATAACCTCAGATTGCAGATGTTGCTGCTGCTACTGCTGCTAAGTCGCTTCAGTTGTGTCCAACTCTGTGCGACCCCACAGACAGCAGCCCACTGGGCTCCGCCATCCCTGGGATTCTCCAGGCAAGAACACTGGAGTGGGTTGCCATTTCCTTCTCCAATGCATGAAAGTGAAAAGTGAAATGACACCACCCTTATGGCAGAAAGCAAAGAACTAAAGAGCCTCTTGATGAAAGTAAGAGAGTGAAAAAGTTGGCATAAAACAACATTCAGAAAACTAAGATCATGGCATCTGGTCCCATCACTTCATGGGAAATAGATGGGGAAACAGTGGAAACAGTGACAGACCTTATTTTGGGGGGCTCCAAAATCATTGCAGATGGTGACTGCAGGCATGAAATTAAAAGATGCTTGCTCCTTGGAAGAAGAGTTATGACCAACCTAGACAGCATGTTAAAAACCAGAGACATTACTTTGCCAACAAAGGTCTGCCTAGTCAAAGCTATGGTTTTTCTAGTGGTCATATATGGATGTGAGAGTTGGACTATAAAGAAAGCTGAGCGCCGAAGAACAGATGCTTTTGAACTGTGGTGTTAGAGAAGACTCTTCAGAGTCCCTTGGACAGCAAGGAGATCTAACCAGTCCATCCTAAAGGAAATCAACCCTGAATATTCATCGGAAGGACCTATGTTGAAGCTGAAACTCCAATACTTTGGCCACCTGATGTGAAGAACTGACTCATTTGAAAAGACCCTGATGCTGGGAAAGATTGAAGGCAGAAGGAGAAGGGGACAACAGAGGATGAGATGGTTGGATGGCATAAACTCAATGGACATGAGTTTGAGTATGGACATAACTCCAGGACATGATCCTGGAGTTGGTGATAGACAGGGAGGCCTGGTGTGCTGCAGTCCACGGGGTTGTAAAGAATTGAACACGACTGAGCGACTGAACTGAATAGTGGTGGTGGTTCAGTCGCTAAGTCATGTCCTATTGTTGCGACCTCATGGATTATAGCCCACCATGGTCCTCTGTCCATGGGATTATCTTAGGCAAGACACTGGCATGGGTTGCCATTTCCTCCTCCAGATCTTCCAAACCCAGGGATCAAACCTGGGTCTCCTTCTTTGCAGTCTGATTCTGTACCAACTGAGCCACCAGGGAAGCAGACTAATAACGTTTTAGTAATGGAGTTAGTAAGTCCCTGAATAAAGGATGCTATGGATCTACCACGAGTATGTACATGCTAGGTCACTTCAGTCATATCTGACTCTTTGCAACCCTATGGACTATAGCTTGCTAGGCTCCTCTGTTCATGGGATTCTCTAGGCAAGCATACTGGAGTGGGTTGCCATGCCCTCCTTCAAGGTATCTTCCCTACTCAGGGATCGAACCCGAGTCTCTTAAGTTTTCTACATTGGCAAGAGGGTTCTTTACTACTAGTACCACGAGGGAAGTCTATATATAATGGAGGTTGACTCAAAAGGGTTTATTAATGGATGATTTCGCCTATTTAAGAGAATGAAAGGAATCAAAGTTGAGAAATAATCTGGTGCTAAGTTACTGGGGGAGAATGTGCAGGGGACAGAGAAATTAATAGAGGAAATATAAGAGCTCAATTTTAGATGTGTATTTGATATATGTGAGACATCATTTGTAAGTAATAGACATCTGAACCCTCTGTTGTTATCTTTTGATCTTGGCCATAGTAATTGCATACCTTTTTTTCTAAGAACCATCTTCTATTTACCTTTTTATGTACATTACCCAGCAAGTGCCTGGGCTGGACAGTTTGTGCTTCACACATATTTAATAATCTTCTCAAAAATAAAGCTTTCCCCTTAACTTTACATTTATCAGTATGTCCTCATTCCGACTGTAAAACTTCAGATGTCTCCAGCCTAGGTCTTCAGAACAGTGTTTGAAACTTATAAATCTGCTTCAACTTCTGCAATTCAACATTTTGGATTGAGTTCTGCTAAAAAAAAATCATTTAACATTGTTGATTTCTGTGGTGTCTATCTTGCTTAGTAACAATTTTGTTATAGGTCACTAAAGAAATTTTACTTTTAAGAAAGTTGCAAAATAAAGAAAAAAAAAAAAAAAGAAAGTTGCATAAGAATCTGCCATTTAACAAGATGGTGCTAAGTATAATTAGCCTAAGCTACTCTACAAGAAAGGCTTTCTCAGAATTAGGTGTGTAGCTTATTCTTTCCTTGTTCCCCCAAAGTGTGCTCTCTGCTCCGTATGTATGTGTAACTTTCAATATATTTAAAGGCAAGGCAAATCTTATGTCCATACTTCCCAATTAGCTTGGCATGATGCCCTACAATAAAGTGCTTGAGTATTTTTCACATGGGTATCTCTTTTACAAAGGAAGATGAAAATATCTTTTAACTTATGTAAGAGATACTGCCAATACCAGGGTGTGTAACTGAACAAGTATATAACTAAACTTTCTCATTCCTATGGTTGTAGGGTCTATTACCAGTTAATACTTTTTCAGGTTGAATCATTTATTAGATCAAGGCATACTGCAAAGTTGCTTATAATCCCTTGCCTAAAAAGTGAGGTCAAATGATGTTAAGATGCCAAAGATCAACCTGTATAATCCTCTTCTATTTCTAGTCAATAGTCATCAATCCAAAGGAATCAAACAAAGAACAAAAAATGTAGTTTTCTTCCAATTCCAATAACTTCCATTGGTAATAGAACTGATATGCAAAACACTCACTTGGCAAGCTTATTAAAAATTTCAGGTTGGGCAGTTGAGATAAAATCATGACTAAACACTTGCCAAATCCACCCTCACTTACCTCCTTTCTCAGCATTACCTCCCCCAAATAATTCCTCAAATAAAAAACTAGATGAGTCAACCCCAAATTTGAAGTGTAGGAGCCAAAAACCCCTAACACCTCTCCCCCTAAACACTAGGGAAGCTAACCAAGGCTTAGGGGTGTGAGCCACAGACCAGACACACTTGCTATTTGCTCTTTTATTTTTCCATTGAGTAGCAGATGTGCTCCTGTCAACCAGTTATGTGAGCTGATGGGGAGGACAAGGCATTCAGGAAATTTGCTTAAAGCAGCAAGTCGTATCAATACTATATCACAACAGCTTATAACCAACCACATCAACCACACCCTCATCTGTCCTGGACATGTATTCTATAGTTTCTTGCATAAGTTACTAAAAATTAAGTCTTATGCCTGGCAAATTACATACAATCCATAATACGCAGTTATTGCTACCATGTCTTCCCTCTATCAATGATACACTCACTGGTCTCTTCTTTTAGGAATAAATTCAATTTTCATGTATTAGAGGCCCTAGCTGATTTCTTTACTCCCATCTGGGATGCTACTTGAGGGAAAAGGGAATTTGGGGTGGTTGTGAAGTGTTTTTGAAAAACACTAAATTAAATCAAATTTTAAACAGGTTCCTTAAGCTGGATGTCTCAGACTCTTTTAATATGATGATGTGCATTATTATAAATCTGGGGGGTAGGGGAATAAAGCCTACATCAAGTGCAAAGCATATCTGCTCACAGAATCCTTTTCATGGAACACACTGAAAAATGCTGGTTTAGGCATATGTTTATACAGGCTAGCTTGGTACTTACTTTGTAACAGAGTCTATGAAAAAAAATCATGCTTTGTGTTTGAAATATCCTGTTTAGAAACAAACTTGTGGAACACAACCTAATCACATACATTTGCACATCTCCCACCACTGCATAATTGTGCTTTTAAGATTTTTCCTACATGGTATGTAAACCTCAAATAAAATTTCCAAATTTCTTCAGATTAAAGTAATATAAAAACTCAAACTAAACACTTGAAAAATGTTACTCCTAAAGCACACGATGTGTATCAATAATCCAAATGAAGTTTACTTGTAAGGTACAACTTCAAAAATGAGGGAATTTCTACACCTAAAAAGGCATGAATAGACAGTATGAAATTGAGTTATATCCTGTTATTTGGCACGTATGAAACACTGAAACCAAAGAATTTGGCCAAGAATATTTTCCTCACTTAGTAAGATATCTGTTCTGCTTGGTTGTTTTGAGGATTATATCTTAAAACACCAAGCACAATGCTGGGCAATTAAACAAATCAATCTACCACAGTGTAGTCCAAGACCCTCTTCTGGTATCCAGAACACTTAGTAACAGAACACAAGACCTGGGTAGCAAGAAAATAAAATCCACACACAAGCAATTTGTCATATGACTGTATTTTATTACAATACGTTCAGTGTACTAATGTTAAGAGGAAAAAATGTAAACAAAATGAAAGTCTAGGGGAAAATGGCACTTTGCTTTAATCTTCAATTTGAAGTTATTTTTAACAATCCATTTATATCATTTTATGTCTCAGTTTTTAAAGAGCATCACTGCTGAATTTCAGACTGAAAAATGAATACACAGAAAAGATGACATCAAGAGTTAAGCAGAGAAGAGATAATGATTAAAAAACTGAAAGTAAAATCTACTTTGGCTAGAACTGAACACTGACAGATAACTTTCTCCAAAGAAAAATATAATGAGTCATAAAGGTTCATGTTTTGTATAGTTCAATACCACATCAATTAGAAACTCATGACAATGATAACAATTTTACTCAGTCATACTCGATTACCTAAAATTCTACTGAGCATGCTATTTGCCATGTCTTATTCCTCTGAGATTATCTATTTCCAGAAACCAGAAATCCAAGTTTGCCTGTGATTGAAGTTTCAACAAATAATTTGTAGAAAATATCAAAAGGATCAGTTGTTAAAGCTCCTACCTGTTCTTCACTGTATAGCAGCTATTTCTACAAATAAAGAGCACATGAATACTTCCTAAGAACTTGAAATGAGAAAACCAAAAACAGAGATCTATGTGTATGAACATATGTACACATATATGTATAAGCTTAAATACCCCCAGACAAATTTGAACAGAGAAGAATACCTCAATATTCTAAATTCAGAAAGTAGGGATAAACACTGTTTAGTTTATAAATCAGTGGTACTACTAGCTTATATGTTTTAGTTAGAACACTATACCTGCAGTTCAGAAGTACTGATTAGATTCCATTAAAAAAGACATCCAAACTAATAAAAACATTCTTCTAACAGTAAATAATGCTCCCACTTTCTACTTATTTTGACATTTGATATTTCCATAAGCTTGCAAGTGGAAGATAAGCTGCTCAATAAAAGCCAATTCAAATATACAATACACAGAAATTACTTAAAAAGTCTGCTCATATAATGGATTCTTTTGGTACTAACAAAAAATTAAAATACAAATAACTGACTAGAAATGTAAGCTAAGATACACAGGAACTGCACTTCATTTTAGGGGGAAAAAGTCCAAATCTTATTGTGTTAAAGAATAAAGAATATTTGTCATAGTATACATTATCATATTCCCTTAAAGCAGGAACTATTTTAAGCATTTAAATTAAAAAGTGTTCAGAATTCTGTTTATACATTCAGGAACTATCATATCACTGGTTACACACACTTCTCTCATCATGCAAAAAAACCTCAGTTGTTTTCTAAGGTCTAATTAAGTCAAACAATAAACTAATAATAGCACTTTAATTAGCAAGCTGTAAGTCAGAGACATGTAGAAAATTCTGCAGCTGAATTGTATTTCCTGTCTAGTACCGATGCTATTCATTTTCTCCATGTATTAGAAGAATGAATAGGCATTAATAGTCAAAGTAAGATTTTCATTGTTGCAGCAAATGACAGAGTATGTGAGAAAAGGAAAAGTTTCCAATGTCATGACAATCTTTATGATCCTTTATAAAGGTAAAGAATTCTGTGCATACGTGTGGAAAGGAGTAAGAGACAAAGGCAGGAATTTTACACAGGTATATAAAGGGAATGCTGAAACTATATTAGAATTATATTTATTTAAAGACTGATCTGAAGTCTGCCCATGGAGTGTACAAAAAAGTCAGAGCAGACGTTAGTGCAAATTTAACCTGACAATTTATTTATGGAAAAAGCTAGTTTTGATGAGAAAAAGTTTAATCCTTTCCTTGTAAACATAAAAGAAACTCAACAGGAATTTTAAAGGTAGTATGCCAGAAAATGCAACAGTAACTCATAATGTAGTCCTTTTCAATTAAACAGACAAGTTGAAGACACATGTTAAAATACTTTTCAGACTGAATGTATTTATCAGCCTATATGATCTGCTGTTCTAACTGGATTTTGATTTTTTAAAAACCCAACCTTTTATAAGAGCTATCACATCTAGAAGTGAAGAAAATAAATTAGATCCCCTTTCCCTCCCCAAAAGATATTAATTTCTAAAGCATAAAAAGCTATATATCTTATACAAATTAACCAGTGTTTTTACAAAAGTAACATAGTTTTGGATGACATTATGCTGTATTTGTGGTGAAGTACTAGGCACAAGAATATATGTATCAATTAGGCATTTTCAGTCTAATTAGTCTCTTAAGTTATTTAATTCTTGGCAATATATAATAACTGGTACGTATTTTGGTACTTAAGTCATGAATTGTAGAGAACAAGAAGCAGTATATTATAGTAACAGAGTTTGTATTTGACAATTACTGTGTTGAAAAAAATCTCTTCTATGAACTCTGTGATTTGTTTTGCAGTTGGTCACTTGTAGCAGATCCTGCAATGATATAAGAAAAAACAGCAACATCATTTGTTTGTTGAGTATTGCCAAACTTGGAACCACCTGAGCTAAAGTTCCCTTCCACTGCTACAGATGATAAATGAATAGAAAAAAATCTAAAAAACAAGTAAGACATAGTTCATGCAGACTGAACAATATGAAACAATCTGTATACCCTGTAATAGTCTAAAGAGCAGAACAGGTGTATCTGCTTAGTGGTAGGACAAACAGGTTTCACACTGAACACTTCTGTAAGTCACAAATGGAAAGCTGAGAGGTTAGGGCAACTCAATTATTTAAAGTTATAAAAGATTTGCATTTACAATATAAAAATGGCCAAATATTTCCTTAAATATACCACAGACAAAGGCCAAAGTTATTTTTCAAAAGCTGTGGCTTAAAAAAGAAATCCCTTTAACCGTTGGCACAGCAGTGCCAGCATAAATTTCCAACAGCAAATGATGGGTATTCCCAGTGCTGTTAGAGCTGCTACAAATGGATATTGAAAGTCGGAGTAGAAACTGATGAAAAGTTATAACCAAAGGAATGTTTATACTGAATACAACAGAAGTAATCACCAAGATACAGAAATAGGTCACCTAAAAATAGATAATAAATTTAAAAAAGAGAGTAAAGAGAGACATACAGCAATAATCACTCAAGATATAGAGTTTTAGAGTTTGTTCACGTTAAATACAAGCTGAACAGAATATGGTGAATAAAATCAAAAGGAAGTGCTAATTGAAAGGAAACAAACAAAAGCAAAAGCATAACATGGAATAACAAAAAAATACTGTAATCTTGATGCTATGATGAGACACAGTCATCGGGTTCTTCCATAAAAATCACTTACAGTTCATATGCTCACCAACACTATAATAATTATTTACTTTCTTAAGACTTAACCATCTAAGGCACAACACATAAAAGTAAGTTACATCTTTACTCAAAAGTACCAGTCTGCAGTAGAGAGTAGGCAGATGGGCACGAAATCTGCATTAATGGTATAGAAGATTCACCTTTGTTGAATGGCAGAATAAGTTTATTAAAAATAAATAAAAACAGATTTCCTATGATTGATCAAGAGTTGGAGGCTACAGGGGCAGGTTGTTTGAGACGTAAAAACAAAACAAACAAAAACTGGCCAATAACTTGTCAACCCAACAGTCAAGAGTCAACACTGGAAGCATATGACATACTTTATACCTGAAGGGATGTCAAAACAGATCTTCCATGTTAAAAATCTGTTTCTTTTAAAAGTTTTAACTTTAACTGACATTGTTACAACAAATAAAATATGATCTGAAACATTAAAAATAAAGTTTATCTTAATATGAAGATAGACATCACTGCTTGAAGCCAGTAGACCAAACAACATAGACATACAGCACAATCTATGTACTTAAGACAACTTGAGCATAAAAACATTATTTTCAAACTGACCCATAGGGGTTGAAGTTTTCTAAGCTTTTGGCATAAAAAGTAAATTATAGTAAAATTTTCTGAGGTTCTTCAAAGTTTCAAGCAAAATAAAATATATTACTTAGGCACAAAGGATCACAAGTGTCTCAGTGATACTTTCAAAACATCTAACCTTGACTTGATTCTTCCATATTCATGCTTTCTCCAGCTGCAGTCTCTGACATTTCTTCATCCTCCTCCTCATCATTTAGGTCTTTTGAGATTAATTGTCTAGCTAACTTAATATTCAGTCCTTCATTGTAGTGAAGCTTCCTTTTCATTTCAAACTGTCGCTTTTTTTCTACAAGATTAAAAAAAAAAAAAAAGTAGGCATAGGAAGTCTTTAGCTCAAAGACTGGCAAACTACAGCCTGTGTCTATTTGGTAAGTAAAGTACTGATATTATTGGAACACAGTCACACTCATTTGTTTTTATAATGCTTAAATATACTTTTGTGTTCAGTAGCAGAGTTGAGTAGCTGCACTAGAAACCATATGGCCCTCAAAATCTAAAATATTTACTGTCTGGCTCTTTACAGAAAAAGTTTATCAACCTTTGCCTTAGATGGTTCATATGTCCATCTTAATGGGAGACTAAGAGGTATTAGTAGTTTTATTTGTGAAGGAAACTTAAAGATACAGGAAAATTCTCCAGACAGAGTTGAATGGGATAAAGGAAAACAATAATACCATATACACATACTATGTACAAAGCCTGCATACGTGCACATGTGCATATACACACATACAAAATAAGACTCAGCAATTAACAGTCATTAATTCTGGATCAAAGAATTATGGGGTGATTTTAGTATTCTCAAATTTTCTATTTTTACAATTAAGAAAAATGTCCTTTTAAAAATGCTTATTGTCCATGAAGTCATCACAGAAGCATAAAAATAGCTGTAAATCAACACAACCAACCATATTTTATCAATAGCACTTTAAAGATCTATTGTTTATCAAGAATATTTTAGAATTTCTTAGACCTGTAAATTAAAAACAAAAAAGGGATTGACACAAAATTGCCACTGTTCATTTTGTAAAGAGCATTAAAATTCACTCACCATAGGTTTATTAGCATATTCATAAATGTATTTTAATGCCAAAAAAGCGTAAGAGAAATCTCTTAAAATAAGGCTATTCAAAGTACTTTCTAAATGTCCTCTAATTCCCTCTCTCAAACCTTCAACTTCTACAGTGGAAGCATGGAGTCTTAACTACTGGACCATCAGGCAAGTCACTCCAAGTTTTTAATCATCTACACTTATTTATGTCTTAAAAACAGGTATTTACAGTTCATGTCACTACTGATCAAATACTTTTCAGCCTCTATTTGGGTTGGGAGAGGAAAGTTCTGAAATCAATATCCATCTTATCATTATCCCATAAATATTTGTTTCAAATTACCAAGATCTTGCCAGGCATCTTTCTTCTTTTCTAAGTTACTTTTCTGATTTTACTCTCTGAGAGTATCATATTTTAGAAGAAAGTAAAATTTAAAAAAAATCAATAAAAGACCAAATCCTTATGACCAAATTTTTGGTGATGACTTTCAGACAATGTAAAAGCCAATACTAAAAAACAACAAAAATTGGTTCTAACTGCCTCCATTACCAGGTATATTTACTAAAAAGATAAGACTTTTTCTCAGTACAAAGTAACACACGTTCTCTTTAATATAACTTGGAAAACAAAAATTTTTTTTTTATGGTACAATTTTAAAACACATTTCTTTCCTTAAATAATCACTAACATTTTATCATTTGATTTTCTAAAAATGTATATTTTATAAAGATGAATCATATTTTGTTGCATATGTTGTTTTCTCACTATATAGTTAGAATGGCCACATCCCAGGAAGCTCAGTTTATGCCTATTGTCTAATGGAACTATAACACTGACCCTTTCACTCTTAAAATGATCTAGAGTTTAGACAATAAACTATATGAAGATACAGTAAAATTCTGCCACATACAGAGCAGATTTACTACATAATTTTAAAAGGTTATTAAGTAATGAGTTATAACTTAATCCCCTAGCTTGGTCAAAGGTTTCCAATTTCCCCCTTTGTATTTTCATTGTTTTTTATGATGCTTTTTATATTTCATTGTTTTTTATGATGCTTTTTATGTTTCATTGTTTTTTATGATACAGGTAACCCTTGAAAAATGTGGGGGTTAGGAGCACCTACTCTTCTCACAGTTGAAATCCACATTTAACCTTACAGCTCCCTTCATATTTGCAGTTTTGCATCTGTGCATTCAACCAGATTGTCCAGTGCTGTATTAGGTATTTAGTATAATTAGACCTGCACAGAACAAACCCATGTTGTTCGAGAGTCAACTATGCATAATTCTAAGAGATATTAAACTTGGGTTTTGCTTGTTAGAGATATTTTCGTTTTGGAATACTCAAAATTTATTACATGATTTATGTATTCATGCTATAGAAAGCTGCTAACACAAGTGGTCTCAACCTTCTTTGAATATTAATTTTACTTATAATCTTTGTATGGCAGAGCAACATAATACAAAAGAGTACAAAACAAAAATTTTAAGGTTTCAGGCCCGGCTATAATGATAATCAACTATCCACTGAACCTGACAAGTAAATTATCCTTTTTATACTTTCCTTTATTGTTTTCCAAAATATAATGCAGAATATACCAATTATTTTATTAAAAATTAGTATTTCCTGTGTACTAACAATATGTCAGAACCAGTGCTAAGTGCTTTAAATTCTTTACTTCATTTAATGAATTTAATATTTTAAAGCCTCTAATTTAGAAATGAGGATCATTTCTGAGGGTCAGAGAAATTAAGCAAATGAGATAAGCGACATACCTGGAGTATAAACTTTGATTTATCTGATTCCATAGCCAATATTTTAATTGTTATGCAACTAGTTACAAGATAAAATCTTCTGAGAATGTTTTCCATAAACAAGGATGTTCAGACACATTATTTGTTTAAAAGCATTAAAAATACCTGTATCAGTAATTCTGCTACTGGGAATTTGAAAAACTTGTGCAAACTGTAACTAGTAAAATGGTCCCCCCTGCTGGTTAACTCATGGAACTACAATTTGAGGGGGAAATTCCTTAATGAAAACTGGTGATGGAATAAAAAAATTTGGTTCTCAAAATATCATGTTTTCAGACAATAAGGAATTAACAAGCTCAAGGAACAATTTCTATCTGAAAACTCTTTTCAAGGGCCTCATGGGGTATATTTTCAGAAAACAGGAAGTTACCAAGGGCAGAAGACAGATCGTATCATCAATATAATTTTCTCTCTTGTATAGAAATTAGGCTCAGACTGTTGCTGTTGGTTTTTATTTTTTTGGCTCAGATTGTTTAGTTCAATAAACTACATTCTAAATATGATAGAAGGGAATAGCCAATTTTACCTTTGTTAGCTGCATGACAAAAATCCTGACAGTTAACTAGCAAATATTTGCAATCTTAATTCTAGAGTTTCTAAACTTCTTTACAGTACAGATAGTTTCCACATTTCAAGGCTTCAAGTAATAATCTTTATTTTTTTAAGGTTTTTTTTTCTTTTTTCATGCATCTTTCACCCTATACATAGGCTTGGTTTTCCTTTTAAGAATAATTGAAAACAAATTATATATGCAATTTTTAATTCTTGAGGTCAAACGTTCACATGCTTTAAAATTATAAAAAGCAACTTTACTATATTCATTGCACTATATTCAAGCACAATGAATATAGTAAAGTTGCAGGATATAAAATCAACACACAGAAATCCCTTGCATTCCTATACACTAATAATGAGAAAGTAGAAAAAGAAATTAAGGAAACAATTCCATTCACCATTGCAATGAAAAGAATAAAATACTTAGGTATATATAATCTACCTGAAGAAACTAAAGACCTATATATGGACAACTATAAAACACTGATGAAAGAAATCAAAGAGGACACTAATAGATGGAGAAATATACCATGCTCATGGATTGGAAGAATCAATATAGTGAAAATGAATATACTACCCAAAGCAATCTACAGATTCAATGCAATCCCTATCAAGCTACCAGCGGTATTTTTCACAGAACTAGAACAAATAATTTCAAGATTTGTATGGAAATACAAAAAACCTCGAATAGCCAAAGCAATCTTGAGAAAGAAGAA
>SJYS01022510.1:15129-39035 GCA_006410695.1 Philantomba maxwellii | reverse complement strand
TTCATCCTAAAATTCATATGGAAGCTTAAGGAATTCTGAATAACCAAAATAACCTTTGGGGAAAAAAAACTTGGGAAATTTCACATTTCTTGATTTCAAACTACAAAGCTACAGAAATCAAAACTGTGTGGAACTGGCATAAAGTCAGACACACAGACCAGTGCAAAAGAACAAAGCCCAGAAATAAAGCCTTGCATACATATGGTTCACAGACTTCAACAAGGGTGCCAAGATCATTCAATGGGAGAAAGGACAGTCTTTTCAACAAATGGTGTTGGAAAAACTGGATATCCCTGTACAAAAAATGAAGTTGGACCCTTACAATATACCATATACAAAAATCAGCTCAAAATGGATTAAAGACCTAAATGCAAGAGCTGAAATTTATAAAACTCTCGGAAGAAAATGGGGAAAGCTTCATGGCACTGAAATGGGCAAGGATTTCTTGGATATGACCAAATCACCAGCAACGACAACAACAACAAAAAAAGACAAAGTGAACTTTATCAAAATTAAAAGCTTTTGTGCATGAAAGTGCTTTCTTGAGTGTAAAGTCACTCAGCCGTGTCCGACTCTTTGTGACCCCATGGACTGTATAGCCCACCAGGCTCCTCTGTCCATGGAATTTTTCAGGCAAGAGTACTGGAGTGGGTTGCCATTTCCTNTTTATCAAAATTAAAAGCTTTTGTGCATGAAAGTGCTTTCTTGAGTGTAAAGTCACTCAGCCGTGTCCGACTCTTTGTGACCCCATGGACTGTATAGCCCACCAGGCTCCTCTGTCCATGGAATTTTTCAGGCAAGAGTACTGGAGTGGGTTGCCATTTCCTTCTCCAGGAGACCTTCCCAATCCAGGGATCAAACCTGGGTCTCCCGCATGGCAGGCAGAGGCTTTACCATCTGAGCCACTGAAAGGATGCAATGAAAAGGCAACTTACAGAATGGGAGAAAGTACTTCCAAATCATGTATCTGATGAGGGATTAATATCCAGAATATATAAAGGACTACAAAACAGTAACAAATGAAAACAACCCAATTAAAAGATGAATATTTCTCCAAAGATATACCAATGGTAATACACACATGAAAAGATACTCAATATCATTAATCACTGGGAAAATACAAATCAAAACCACAAAATACCACTTAACAAATATCACAATGGCTATTATAAAGAAAACAGAAAACAACGGATGTAGGTGCAGTACAGAGAAATTAAAACTCTTAAGCACTGCTGGTGAGAATGTAAAATAGTACAGCCAATGGTACAACACAATTTCAATATGCCAATTCCTCAAAAAATTAAACACAGAATTACCATATGATCCAACAATTTCACTTCTGGTGATACATCCAGANCAGAGAAATTAAAACTCTTAAGCACTGCTGGTGAGAATGTAAAATAGTACAGCCAATGGTACAACACAATTTCAATATGCCAATTCCTCAAAAAATTAAACACAGAATTACCATATGATCCAACAATTTCACTTCTGGTGATACATCCAGAAGATTGAATGTAGTGACTCAAACAGGTATGTATACACCGACGTCCATAACATCATTACTCACAAGAGCCTAAAGGACACTTAGAAAGCAATCCAACTGTCCATGGATGGATTAACAAAATTTTTTTAATGTGGCAGATACATACGTGGAATGTTAGTCAACTTTAAAAAAGATATTTTGACATATGCTTCAACATGGATGAGCCTTGAAATAAGTCAATCACAAAAGGATAAATATTGTATGATACACTTAAACAAAGCAGAATGGTGTTTGTCAGAGGTTGGAGGGTGAAGGGTACAGGAAGTTAATGTTTAATGGATACAGAGTTTCACTGTGAAGATAAAAAAAGTTATGGAGATGGTTGGTGGTGATGGTTGCACAACAATGTGAATGTATTTAATGTCACTTAATTGCACATCTTAAGATGATTAAAGTGATAAATATTATGTATGTTCATTTCACAACAATGAAAAACAAATAGAAAAATAATTCTTTGCTTTTATATAAACGAATAATTTGTATTTTTGTTTAATTTTAGAATGAGAATTTTTTAAACATCAGAGGTAAAATAATATTCTGATGAATCCTATCACACACACAAGAAACATTTATTATGACCAATACCCCTAAATATCTCCTGTCATTGTTCAGATANAAGATGATTAAAGTGATAAATATTATGTATGTTCATTTCACAACAATGAAAAACAAATAGAAAAATAATTCTTTGCTTTTATATAAACGAATAATTTGTATTTTTGTTTAATTTTAGAATGAGAATTTTTTAAACATCAGAGGTAAAATAATATTCTGATGAATCCTATCACACACACAAGAAACATTTATTATGACCAATACCCCTAAATATCTCCTGTCATTGTTCAGATAACAGAGGGATATGTTCAAATCATTTGATCTAAATAAAAAGGAAAATAGGGACTTCCTTGGCAGCCCAGTGGTTAGAACTGGTTAGAACCCTGCATTTCCACTGCGGAGTACATGGGTTTGATCCCTGATCAGAGAACTAAGATCCTACAAGTCATGTTGTACAACCAAAAAAAGGAAAACAGAATATAACGAGAAAAAAAATAACATGAAATTTAAAAAGATAACTGTATCTACTTAAATATTTCAAAAAAAGTTGGGGTTTAGGAAAAAAATCTTTTCAAGGCAAGTTTTTAAAGACAGAAGTTCCTCACATTAAACTAGTGAAAAACATCCAAGGATACAAGTATCAATGCTAAATGTTATTTGTATTAGAATTTGAGAAAAAAACAATTGTGGTCTTTTTTAATAATCTAGTTCCTAACCCCCACTATGAAATGACTGTGGGCTACTTCAAAAGGTTACAAGTGTCCTAGGGCTTAAAATGGTACACATAAAAAAACTATATTTACAAAATCCACTTACCCAAGATATAATATCTAGGGGGAAAGATCAATGCCTTTAAGTTTTTAAGTCAACTCTTGACAGGTTTTCCTCCCTGATTTCTTCTGGCTCTTCCACAGCTTTGCACAGCACACAACACTTACTTATTGACCCACACACTGTGTTTAGGTCACACACCAAACAACTGTTAAAAAGGCTTGATCAAGACCAGAGCTCTAATCAGGGTAATGCTAATGAATCTTATACAGATAAGAAAACACCTGCGGAGAGTCTCTTTACCTCTAAATCACTTTCACTACGGTTCTCCTAAATGCTGCCTTAAACACAGTAACGCATAACAATTCATTCAAACCAGTGAGTTTATTTTCACTGTTTAAGGAACTAGGAAACCTATCATTTCTTTATGATTAGATAAAGCTCTAATCAATAATTTAAATGCTCTACCATACTTCTTTTTTTATGAGTATGCAGTCTCTTACAATGAAGGTGTTTGCTAAACCTATTCATAATTTTTCTCTAAGATTCTCATAACATTTTTTCCTCAATCATTTGTTGTAAATTTTACAAAATAATTTACCATTTCCTGTGATTCTTTTTGTCATTCTTCCAGATACAATTCTTCACTTACCTAATCTACAAATAATGCTTTTGTAGTCCTATGAAAGTAAAAATTTAATCTTCAAAAATTTTGCTATTTATTTTATACATTAAAAACATACTCAAATCAAGATAAAAAGCCAAAACTTTACATCAAAGCCCAAGGAATTTAAATCTTCTTGTCTATGTAAGCCTAACCCAACCAGAGACAGAAATATAGGTCTAACAGGATCTGAGGGACCAATATCAGGATATCATCTGTTCAAAATAATTTTGGTCTCAAGACCCCTTCACACCTTAAAGTACTGAAGACTCCAAAGAGTTTTATTTATTGTGAGAGATTATTTATAATGATATCTAATTATTCAAAATGAAAAACTGTTTATGTAATTTCAAAATTTTAAGCTTCACGGCTTCTTCACCAGCAGGTTTCCTCTGAAAAAACCACTTTCTCTGCTCACCTATAAAACGTAACTCCTCGTCTGTTAAAAGTTTTGCCGTGAGATTGCAGCAATGCTGTTGCGTCTTCAGGCTCCACTTCTAATTTCAGTTCTCTTGCTGTTTCCACCACATCTGCAGTTGTTTCCTCCACTGAAGTCTTGAACCCCCTCAAAGTCTCCATGAGGGCTGGAATTAACTTCTTCCAAACTCCTATTTATGTTAATATTTTGATCTCTTTCCATGAATCATGAATGTTCTTAATGTCATCTAGAATAGTGAATCCCTTCCAGAAGATTTTCAATTTACTTTGCCCAAAGGCATCAGAGGAATCCTTATCTATGCCAGCTATAGCTTAACAAAATGTATTTCTTAAAAAATAAAACTTGAGGGTTTCCCTGGCAGCTCAGTGATAAAGAATCCACCTGCCAATGCAGGAGATACAGGTTTGATCCCTGATCTGGGAAGATCCTACGCGCCATGGAGCAACTAAGCCTGTGCCCCAAGGCTGCTGACCCCGTGTGCTAAAGCCGTGGAGCCACAACTGCTGACGCCCATGTGCCGAGAGCCCGAGCCCCACGCGGGCGGCCACCGCAACAAGGAGCCCATGCCGCAGACNGTGCCCCAAGGCTGCTGACCCCGTGTGCTAAAGCCGTGGAGCCACAACTGCTGACGCCCATGTGCCGAGAGCCCGAGCCCCACGCGGGCGGCCACCGCAACAAGGAGCCCATGCCGCAGACAGACAGCAGCCCCCGCTCACCGCAACCAGGGAAAAGCCCGCAGAGCAATGAAGACCCAGCGCAGCAAAAAAATAAACACGCAACCTGAAGTCAAAATTACTCCTTGAACTATAGAACGGATGCTGTGTTAACAAGTATGGAAACAACCACATGTGAATCTGTGTGTATACTGCCCTCAGCTCTTGGATGACCAGGTGCACTGTTGCTGAGCAGTCATCTTGAAAGGAATCTTTTCTTCTGAGTAGAAGGTCTCAACAGCAGGCTTAAAATATTCAGTAAGCCGTGTTTTAAAATCCAGCCTTTGCTGCTCCATTCATGGAGGACAGGCAGCATAGATGTAGTGTAATTCTTAAGGTCTCAGGATTTTCAGGATCAGAGCACTGGTTTCAACTTAGTCACCAGCTGCATTGGCCTGGAGCACGAAGCTCTGAAGCCAGGCACCGACTTCACATTTCCAGTTACAAAAGTCCTAGATGGCATCTTCTTCCAATAGAATGCTGCTCATCTACATCAAAAATCTGTTTAGTGTAGCCACTTTCATTATCTTAGCTAAATCTTCTGGATAATTTGTTGCAGCTTCTATATGAGCACTCACGGCTTCATCTTGCAGTTTTAGGTTTTAGAGATGGCTTCTTGCCTTAAACCTCAGGAGCTCTGCGAGCTTCAAACTATTCTTCTGCAGCTTCCTCACCTCTCTCACCCTTAACCGAATTGAAGAGAATTAGGGTCTTGCTCTTGATTAGGCTTTGGTTTAAGGGAATGTGGTGGCTGGTTGGATCTATCCAGATAACTAAAACATTCTCTGTATCAAGACGAACAAACTACTAAAAATAAAATAAATAGGCTACAAGGATATATTGTACAACACAGAGACTATAACCAATACTTTATAACAACTATGAGCTGTGCTTGGAGTAGAACCCTGAAAAACTGTGAATCACTACTGAAGCCCATGTGCCCGAGAGCCTGTACACCTGAAACTTACATAATATTATCAGCTACACCACAATTAAAACAACTTTTTTCTCCATATCAGCAATAAGGCTGTTTCACTTTCTTTATCTTTCATGTGTTCACTGGAGCAGTACTTTTAATTTCCTTTAAGAAGTTCTCCTTTGCATTCGTTCATAACTTGGCTAATCGTTTGGTTCAAAGGGTTTAGTTTTTGGCCTGTCTGGACTGTTAACGTGCCTTCTTCACTAGGCTTCACCATTTCTAACTTCTGACTTAAAGTGAGAGATGTGTAACTCTTCATTTCAACAGGTACTTAGAGACCATGAGTAGAGCTATTTATGAACTGGCCTAATTTCGACAATGTTGTGCCTCAGGGAATAAGGGGGCCCAAAGAGAGAGAGAGCTGTCGGAACACACGTTTATGGATTAGGATTAAGTCTGCAACCTGATATGGGGCATAGTTCATGGTGCCCAAAAACAACTACAACAATAACATCAAAGACCACCAATGACAGATCACCATCACAAATAATGAAAAAGCTTGAAATATTTCAAGAATTACCAAAACATGACGCAGAGATACCAAATGAACAAATGATGTTGGAAAAATGGCACCAATAGACTTATCTGACACAGGGTTGCCACAAATCTTCAAGTTGTAAAAAACAGAATAAGTGTAAAGCAAAGAAAAGGACAATAAAACAAGATTTGCCTGTACATACATACAAGTTTCTCTACACGAGACATTCAGTTTTGTTCAGGCCCCCCGCCACACACACACACACATACACACAGGCTCCATGGACTCATAACTGCCAAACTCATAGTAACTACTAATGCTTTCTCCAAGTGATTTGTTTAAGCAGAGTTTCTCAACCTCTGCAGTAATGACACTGTAGACCAGGTGATTCTTTGCTGAGGGTAGATGTCCTGTTCATTGTAGAACGTTTCAGCTTCACTCCTGGACTCTATCCAACAGATGCCAGTAGCATCCTTCCCCTTCCTCAGTTATGACAATCAAAAATGTTATTGAAGAGATACCACCTCACACCAGTCAGAACGGCCATCATCAAACGAACAATAAATGCTAGAGAAGGTGTGTAGAAAAGGGAACCCTCTTCCACTGCTGGTGGGAATGTACATTGATACAGCCACTATGGAGGACCGTATGGAGATTCCTTAAAACACTAGGAATAAAACCACCTTATGACTCAGCAATCCCACTACTAAGCATACACCCTGAGGAAATCAGAGTTGAAAAAAGACACACGTACCCCAATGTTTATCGTGGCACTATTTACAATAGCTAGAACACGGAAGCAACCTAGATGTCTATCGACAGGCGAATGGATAAAGAAGCTGTGGTACATATATGCAATGGAATATTACTCAGCCATAAAAAGGAATGTATTTGAGTCAGTTCTAATGAGGTGGATGAACCTAGAACCTATCATACAGAATGAAGTAAGTCAGAAAGAGATAGATAAATATCCTATACTGACACATACATATATGGAATCTAGAAAGGTGGCAGTGATGGATTCATTTTCTGGGCAGCAGTGGAGAAGCAGACGTAGGGAACAGACCTATGGACACAGGGGGAGGGGGGAGAGGGTGAGATGTCTGGNGAACCTATCATACAGAATGAAGTAAGTCAGAAAGAGATAGATAAATATCCTATACTGACACATACATATATGGAATCTAGAAAGGTGGCAGTGATGGATTCATTTTCTGGGCAGCAGTGGAGAAGCAGACGTAGGGAACAGACCTATGGACACAGGGGGAGGGGGGAGAGGGTGAGATGTCTGGAGAGAGTAACAGGGAAACTTCCAATACCATATGTAAATAGGTAGCCAAAGGGAATTTGACTCAGGGAACTCAAACACGGGCTCCGTGACCATCTAAAAGGGTGGGATGGGAGGGAGACAGGAGGGAGGTTCAAAAGGGAGGGGACATGGGTGTACCTGTGGCTGATTCTTGTTGATGTTTGACAGAAAACCACAAAACTCTGTAAAGCAATTATCTTTCAGTTAAAAAAATAAAGTGGCAACAAACAAACAAAAATGTCATTGGAGAAATCCCATCCCCCACCAATGAGAATCGCTATTTTGGAGAAAAGTCATCTAGGAAGTCTGACCTTGCCTTTTGTTGTTACTGTTACTTAGAAAAGAGGACGGGGGCAATAAATTCTATTCTAGCTCTTTCTTCTCACCACTTCTAAATTATTTGATGGTGGAAAGCAACTGTCCATTCTGAGTCCACACACATGTGTGTGTGTATCTTCTGTACTGTAAGCACATTACTACATAAGGAAAAGACAGGTCAGTGTTTCTCAACCTTGGGAGTGCATATCAAAATAACCTTTAAAAATACACACACACACACACACACACACACACCAGGGTCCTGTCTCAGATACACCTTTACTCATCCAGCAAATATCTGAATGTCCACTCTATGCAAAATATTACTGCAGGTGATGGGGATACAGCAGTAATAACAGACATGGTCCTGGCCCTCTTAGAATTCACATTCCAATAGAGAGAGAGAGACCATAAAGAGAGAGTCAGATAAAGAGTATTATTTCAGATAGAACTATGGAGACATAAAAGTTTAATAGGACCATTTTCTGCATTCTCACCAATAATATTCAGTAGATAGTATCAAAGTACTGAATGAATTTCTTGTTAAGAGTTTGGTACTGGGCAAAACTGTGGCCTTTACACTCTGGGAAATTATAAGCTCAAGACTAAATAGTTACATTCTCTCACAGTTCGAATTCTAACTTCCATGAGTTCAATGAAAACACTACATTAAACCCATGAAAATGGTAAAGTTTAATGATTTTATAAATGGGGGAGTTCCTGCACTTCTGAGGGCAACTGTAGGCTGTAAGAGAGAGTAGTCCAGGTACAAGGCTGTCTCCTGCAGAAGTTATTCAAAGGAAAAAACATCCGCTGACAAGCTGACAGTCAAGGATTGTTCACAACAAATCTGGCAAGACTGAGGAAAAGGACTTTCTTCTCTTTCATTTTATACTTCTGTGAAAAACTGGTACCAAAAACCTTAAATAAGTTTTCTGCTCTTCAATTTTCCCTAAGAAGCATAACAAAACAAATCACACACACCCCTCCCTCACCCACCAAAACAAAAAAACAATAAAAAGACTCTTAAATATCTTTTCTATGGTTAAAAAACAGTTGTGAGTGTGGAGAAAAGGGAGCCCTCCTACACTGTTGATGGAAATGTAAATTGGTACAGCCACTATGGAGAACACTATGGAAGGTCCTTAAAAAACTAATAAAACGGGTGCTGCCATAAGATCCAGCAATCCCTCTCCTGGGCAAACATCTGGAGGAAACTAGAACGCAAAGAGATACACACACCCCCAAGTTCACAGCAGCACTAAAATAGCCAAGACACGGAAGCAGCTCCAACGTTCATCAACAGATGAACAGATACAGATGTGAAATATGACTCAGCCATAAAAATGAATGAAATAATGCCATCTATAGCAACCTGGATGGATCCAGATATTATCATACTAAGCAAAGTAAGTCAGAAAAGCAAACACCATATGATATTACTTACACGTACATGTAGAATCTAAAATACGACACAAATGAACTTATCTATGCAACAGAAGGGCTTCCCAGGTGGCTTGCTGGTAAAGAATCTGCTTGTCAAGCAGGAAATGCGGGTTCTATGCCTGGATTGGGACGATCCCCTGGAGAAAGAAATGGCAACCCACTCCAGTACTCTTGCCTGGGAAATCCCATGGACAGAGGAGTCTGGCGGGATACAGTCCACAGGGTCACAAAGAGTCAGACACAACTTAGTGACTAAGCAACGACAACACCAAAACAGAAACAGATTCAGAGACACAGAAAACAAACACACATATATATATAGAATGGATAAACAACAGGGAACAATATCCTGTAATAAAACACAATGGAAAAGAACATGAAAAAGGAAGTATATTTAGGCATAAGTTAATCAATCTGCTGTACAGCAGAAACTAACATAACACTGTAAATCAAGTCTACTTCAATAAGGTAAATTTTTATAAAAAGAAAACAAATCTATGACTACCAAAGGAAAAAGAAGATGGCGGAAGGATATATTAGGAGTTTGGGATTAACGTATGCACATTATTGTACATAAAATAAACAATAAGGTCCTACTGCATAGCACAGGGAACTACACTCAATATCCTATAATAAACTATAATGGAAAAAATATGAAAAAGAATATATATACGTGTGTATACATACATGCACAAATACGTATCACTTTGCTATATACCAGAAAGTAACACATTGTAAATCAACTACATGTCAAAAATAAATAAACAGAAGTTGTGAGTATCAAATAAGAAAAAGATTAAACACTTCTCTGTCATATCAAAACTACTTAAAGGTACCACTTAAATACACCCAGCCTTTAGGAATCAGAAAAAAAGGTCAGATGCCAGAAAATGTTTATCTAATGTCTCAATATACACTCCATTCCATACACACAAACAGCAGCAACCTGTTCATCTTCTAAGAGTGATTCTAAAATGGATGTTTCACAAATTTCCAAGACAGCCCCCGGGGATCCTATTCCACAAGTGTGTAACTCACGAATTTATAAGTATTCCATGCCTGCAAGGAAGGAGCTATATTTCATAGCTTTTAATTGCTCAGAGAAACAAAGAAGGAATTGCAGAGAAAAAGGCAGATTCATCTTCCTCTTAAGAGCCTGAGGTTTGTCCCTGCCATCTCTAAACCAAGCATTCAGAACAAGCTTTGTTCTTTCCTCAAAACTCTAATGTGATGCAAGAACTCTATAAAATCTTCCAATGGCTGCTCCCCAGTTTCAAACCCCAGTTTAGAACACGAGATAATCCAGGAATTGGCCCCTACATACTATAATGACAGCACAAAAACACAGGAGGAAATGGAGCTATACTGGAGTATTATTAGTATTAAATCTGAAGTAGGCTGTGATAAACTCAGATGCACACTGTAATCCCTAGAGTAAACACTAAGAAAAATATAGTTCTTAAAAATCAAACATTTTAAATGGTAAAAAGAAAACACAAAAGGTAATAAAAGAGGAACAGAAGAACAAAAATGACATGACATATATAGAAAACGAAAAGTAAATGGGAGACTCAAATCCAACCGTTTCAAAAATAGCATTAAATAGGAAAGGATTATAAAACACTCCATTAAAAAGGCAGATGGCTAGATTTAAAAACCAATGCCCACCTATATGCCATCTACAAGAGAAACTTACAAACAGGTTGGAAGGATGGAAAAAGATATAACATGCAAACAATAACTATCAGAGAACTGAAGCAGCTCTATTAATATCTGACAAAATATGACTACATAAAAAAGTTGAGATAAAAAGACATTTTATAATATTAAAAGTACCAATTCAATAGAAGATATTAATATAAGCATATGCACCTAAAAAGCAGGCTCAAAATAGGGGAGGCAAGAAAATGACAGAAATGAAGGGAAAAATAGGCAATCAGTAACAGCAACAGACTTCAATACCCTACCCTCTTAAACATATAGAACAAGTGAACAGGAAATCAGTAAGAATAACCTGAACAATACTGCTAACTAATGTGATCTAGGTGACACATATTCAAGACTCCACCCAGGAACAGAATTCACATTCTTCTGAAGCATTCGTGGAATAATCTCCAGGACAGACTGCATGACAGACAATAAAGTGGAAATGTTAGGTACTCAGTTGTGTCTGACTCTGCAACCCCGTGGACTGTAGCCCGTCAGGCTCCTCTGTCCATGAGAATTTCCCAGGCAATAATACTAGAGTGAGTTGCCATTTTCTTTCAGTCCCAGGGATGGAACCCAGGTCTCCTGCACTGCAGGCAGATTCTTTACTGTCTAAGCCACCGGGGAAGACCAGACAATAAAACAAGTTTCAAATTTAAAAGAACTGAAATAAGAAAAAGAATATAAATAATATTCCCCAATCACAATGCAATTAAATTAGAAAACAAACAGAAAATTGGGGAAATCCACAAACGTTTGGATACTAAACAAGACACTTCTAAAGAACACTTGGGTCAAACACAAAATCATGAGGGAATTGAGTCAGAATGTATTTTGAACTAATTGGAAACAAAATCAAAACATATAGGACAGTAAACACAGAAGTATTTAAAGGGAACTTTACAGCTGTACACAACAATATGAGAAAAGGAAAAATGTATGTTTTTTTCTGATTGCTTAAGATGGAAACCAACTAAACCCAGAGCAAGCAGAAGAAAAGAAATTATAAATGTAAGACGGAAAATCAGTATCATGGAAAAGAGAAAAATAGAAAAAAATCAATAAAATCAAAAGTTCGTTCTCTGAAAAGAAAAATAAACAAATCCTTACCTAAACTGACCAAGAAAAAAAAAAATGAAGACAAATTACCAAACCAGGAATGAAAGACGTATATCACTGACTTAAGAGAAATTAAAAGGATTATGAGGGAATATTTTTACAATGTTAAGCCAACAAATTAGACATTACAGATAAAATGAAAAAAATTACCTGAAAGACACAAACCAACAGAACTGACTCAAGAGGAAACAGAAAGTCTAATCAGACCTAAGTGAAGAAACAGAATTAGTAACTTATAAGACTACCACAAAGAGAAGGTCTGGCCCGTATAGTTTTACTGGTGAATTCTACCAAACACTTAATCCTTCACAAACTCTTCTAGAAGAGAGCAGAGAACACTTCACAGTTCATTCTAGGAGGCCAGCATCACCCTTATACCAAAAAAAAAGATATCACAAGAGAGAGAAGCAAAATATGAGCAAGCTAAACCCAGCAACACACAAAAGGGATTATGTGTGTCTGGCTGTTCTTAAAAATTAAACATAACATTATCATAAATACAGTGTATTAAAAAGCAGAGACATCACTTTGCCGACAAATCTCCGACAGTCATAGCTATGGATTTCCAGTAGTCATGTATGGATGTGAGAACTGGACTATAAAGAAAGCTGAGCGCTGAAGAATTGATGCTTTCAAATTGTGATCTGGAGTAGACTCTTGAGAGTCCCTTGGATAGCAAGGAAATAAAACCAGCCAATCCTAAAGGAAATCAACCCTGAATTGATGGAAGGACTGATAATAAAGCTGAAGCGCCAATATTTTGGAGTCGACTCACTGGAAAAGACCCTGATGCTGGGAAAGACTGAAGGCAAAGGAGAAGAGGGAGGCAGAGGATGAGATGGTTGGATGGCATCATCGACTCAGCAGACGTTAATCTGAGCAAACTCAGAGAGACAGTCAAGGACAGGAGAGACTGGTGTACTGCAGTCCATGGTGTTGTAAAGAGGCAGACACCACTTAGCGATCAAACAACAATCATGCAATTCATGAGCAACTTGACTCATATGAATCTTCCCAAGAGAAATTAAAACACACATCCACACAAACTGAAGGTTTGCGGCAACCCTGCACTGTAAAATGATGGTTCACATTTTTTAGCAATGAAGTATTTTTAAATTATGTATATTGTTGTTCAGACATAATGCTGTTGCACACTTAATACACTACAGCACGGCATAAACATAACTTATACATGCACTGGGAAACCAACCATTTGAGTGAGTGATTTGTTTTATTGAAATACTAGCTTTACTGCAGTGGTCTGGAGTCAAACCTGCAGAATCTCCAAGATATCCCTTGTCTCTGTTGTCCTTTGTTTAGTCATCAGGTCATGTCCAACTCTTCTGCGACCCTCTATAGACTAGCCCACCAGGCTCCTCTGTCCATGGGATTTCCCAGGCAAGGATACTGGAATGGGTTGCCATTTCCTTCTCCAGGGGATCTTCCTGATCCAGGGGTTGAACCCACATCTCCTGTACTGGCAGGCAGATTCTTTACCACTGAGTCACCAAGGAAGCCACATACTTGCAAATTACAGTGGTTGCCTAAGGCTGAGAGGGCTTCCCACACGGCTCAGGGCTAAAGTACTACCTGTCAATGCAGGAGACTAGACAGGAGTTTGATCCCTGGGTCAGAAAGATCCCCTGGAGAAGGAAATGGCAATCCACTACAGTATTCCTGCCTGAAAAATTCCATGGACAGAGGAGCCTGGCAGGCTAATAAGTCCATAGGGGTCACAAAGACTCAGACATGACTGAGCATGCACACACTAGGCAAAGGCTAAGAGAAAGGAGAGGAGGTTAGGAGAAACGGAAGTAACTGCTCATGGCACAAGGTTTCTTTCCAAGGTGATAAAAATGCTCCCAAATTAGACTGTGGCTGATAGTTGCAAAACCCTGTGAATTTACTAAAAACAAACAAAACACAATGAATTATAAATTATTTAATAGGTAGATTTTCTGAATTATATCTCAAAAAGATATTAAAAACAAACTCCAGCTTAGATTTAGTTTGTTGGCCCAAGATCATACAGTCAGAAAGCGGCAGAGCTAAGTTTCAAACCCAAGTCTTGTAATACAGTAGCAGTTGCCATTTATCAAGTGCCAACTATATGCCAGGGGTTTTACACACTCTCATTTAATTCAACAATTCTGGGAGCAAGACACAACTACCTTGCGCTTCTAGGTGAGTAAACACAAACTTAAGTGAAATAACTTGCTCAAAGTCACAGAGCAGATAAATTAATGAGCTACAATTAAAAGTATATGTTCCAGCATTCCAGACATTCAATTAAGACCGCTGCTGCTGCAGCTAAGTCGCTTCAGTCGTGTCCGACTCTGTGCGACCCCATAGGCGGCAGCCCACCAGGCTCCCCGTCTCTGGGATTCTCCAGGCAAGAACACCAGAGTGGGTTGCCATTTCCTTCTCCAATGCATGAAAATGAAAAGTGAAAGTGAAGTCGCTCAGTCGTGTCCAACTCCTAGGGACCCCATGGACTGCAGCCCACCAGGCTCCTCCGTCCATGGGATTTTCCAGGCAAGAGTACTGAAGTGGGGTGCCATCGCCTTTTCCTCAATTAAGACTATTATATTTGTTTTCCATATCTATGAATGACATCTATTATTATTTACTTAACGTTTAAGTCATTTGCTCCTCTTGCCTGAGAAAGCCATGGAAAAGAATGACACTATAACCTGAGAGGGTAAAATCGGGGCTACAGACAGAAGTAGAAAACATGGCAGGTGAGAACTTAAGACTGACATAATGGCACCCAGGGGAGGAACTGCACATAAAGTGCCCACTGAGAGACACGGCCTGCTGAGAAGGGGGCACAGCCCGACAGACAGATTGCAGGAGGCAGCAGACCAAGATGAAAGGGATGAGACTGAGATATAATAAGTTAGGAGCTGAGGCCCAAAAGGTGTCAAAGGACTCAAGAAAGGAGACTCAGGTGGAAAGACAGAGACGAAAGCTGAGTAGGTATGACTAATGCCAAAGGGTGAATGGAAGAGCTGGGAGACCCCTGAAGAGGCCATCGGAAAAGCTGTCCTGAGATTCAGAAAACACGGCCCTAGCCAGTACTGCTTGAGACAGCAGGTCGAGTTTCTCCAGAGGTCTGTTCATGGCCAAACTGAACCGAGCCAACCAGGTGAAGTGGGTTTTAACACAGCAGAGCACAGGTGTGGGTGAAGAAACAGGATAACTGATGATGAAAGACATTAAGGTCAGAGAAAAGGAATCCCAAGCTCAAAAGTGTGGCTTCTAGGTGCTGAGGCAACTAGGTGAAGGGGAGGAGTTCTTTTGACTTTATAAATAGAACCTGGAATCTTAGTCGGTGGAACACTGCTAGTAAGCAAAGAGAATAGACCGAAGTTAATTAAGCAGCATCTCAAAAGCAATAATTCAATAGCCAAAACACAGGAGGTTCTAAACCAGTAATGCACCAGGACATACAAAACAATCCAGATGTTACTGATCATCTCTAACATTAAGCAATCCAGTCAGTACACCTAAATTTAAGTGAAGATGATATACAGAAATCAAGCTTTATGATAAAAGATAAAGTGAAGGATAATTTGTTTCATTAAGGGACTATTTAAAATAAGTTTCTTTAAAATAGCAAGGTCACTCACTGTTAAATAAGTGGTTTAACCATATACACAAATTTCCAGAGCATCTCTATAGTACACCTATACAGTGTTTCATTTAGAACTCTTAACCAGTTTCTCAGTTGGGAAATACTTCTATTAGGTTCCCTCTCTGACCCGCTACAATATCAGCTGAGAATGTCTGCAGGCTGCAGTCCCCTAGTCTCCTCGACTGAGGTCTCTGGATTCCAGGCATCTCTGTTCCAATATTTAAGCAACAGACATGCTGGTTTTTAACTTATACCTGCCCATACCTTGGATTAGGCTACTTACTGGCTCTACATGAGTAATTCCACAGTTGCTATTCCAATTTGTTCAGCTGGCTTCAACTCCACTGCCCACCCTTCATGTAGCAGTTTGCTCTTACATCCCTTAAAAGCCAGCTATTGCTAACTCTGAAGTCCAACTAACTCCATTTCTCCAGGACGTGACTGTCCCTTCCCTTGCTGTTCGAAGTTCTCACTCCTTGCATGACCCAGTCTGACACTCTGGAACTACACACCGCCTAGCACAGAAGCTTCCGAAAATGGGGGAAACTGCCCACCACTCAGAGAACTACCCAACAGAGAAGCTCTTGTTTACCATCTAAATACATACACACCAAACAAATATATAAAATCTTCAAAAGCTGTTTTGAATTATCTGATTTTACCCTAATTTACACTAATAAAAACATAATACTAAAGATAGCTAAGCAGGTCCTTTCTGACTTTCATCCTTTTTAATCTGACAGTTTCCTCAAACGGAAAAGAAGAGGAAATGCAATCAATAAGCTATTTCTTTAAAAAGCAAACAAAAAAAACCTTTAGTTGACTGCAGGAAAGTTTCATGATTTAATCTGCATCAACACTAAGATTTGCAGTACTCCTAAATAAAATATTTGATCCTATTTTGGAGGCAACGAAAAACATATTCAAATGAAACAGCCCCATATAACACCAAATCGCCAAAAATATACTTGTAGTTTTTGCTCCTCTAAAGGAATATTAAAGAATATTAAAAGGATGAAAGACCACCTGACCTGCCTCTTGAGAAACCTGTATGCAGGTCAGGAAGCAACAGTTAGAACTGGACATGAACAATAGGCTGGTTCCAAATAGGAAAAGGAGTACATCAAGGCTGTATATTGTCACCCTGCTTGTTTATCTTACATGCAGAGTACATCATGAGAAACGCTGGGCTGGAGGAAGCACAAGCTGGAATCAAAATTGCCAGGAGAAATATCAATAACCTCAGATATGCAGATGACACCACCCTTATGGCAGAAAGTGAAGAGGAACTCAAAAGCCTCTTGATGAAAGTGAAAAAGGAGAGTGAAAAAGTTGGCTTAAAGCTCAACATTCAGAAAACAAAGAAGCATCCGGTCCCATCACTTCATGGCAAATAGATGGGGAAACAGTGGAAACAGTGTCAGACTATTTTTTGGGGCTCCAAAATCAGTGCAGATGGTGACTGCAGCCATGAAATTAAAAGATACTTACTCCTTGGAAGAAAAGTTATGACCAACTTAGATAGCATATTCAAAAGCAGAGACATTACTTTGTCAACAAAAGTCTGTCTAGTCATGACCAGTGGTCATGTATGGATGTGAGAGTTGGACGATAAAGAAAGCTGAATGCCAAAAAATTGATGCTTTTGAAGTGTGGTGTTGGAGAAGACTCTTGAGAGTCCCTTGGACTGCAAGGAGATCCAACCAGTCNGTGATTGCAGCCATGAAATTAAAAGACACTTACTCCTTGGAAGGAAAGTTATGACCAACCTAGATAGCATATTCCAAAACAGAGACATTACTTTGCCAACAAAAGTCTGTATAGTCAAGACTATGGTTTTTCCAGTGGTCATGTATGGATGTGAGAGTTGGACTGTGAAGAAAGCTGAGCTCTGAAGAATTGATACTTTTGAACTGTGGTGTTGGAGAAGACCCTTGAGAGTCCCATTGACTTCAAGGAGATCCAACCAGTCCATTCTAAAGGAGATCAGTCCATGGTGTTCTTTGGAAGGAATGATGCTAAAGCTGAAACTCCAGTACTTTGGCCACCTCATGCAAAGAGTTGACTGATTGGAAAAGACTCTGATGCTGGGAGGGATTGGGGGCAGGAAGAGAAGGGGACGACAGAGGATGAGATGGCTGGATGGCATCACGGACTCGATGGACGTGAGTTTGAGTGAACTCTGGGAATTGGTGATGGACAGGGCAGGCTGGCGTGCTGCATTTCATGGGGTCAAAAAGAGTGGGACACGACTAAGCAATCGAACTGAAATGAACTAAACTGAAGCCAAATTATATTGGGGCCCACATTAAGGAACTCACTTCAACTTGATTACCTCTATAAAGATCCTGTCTACAATTAAGATAACATTCTGAGGTACTGGAGGTTAGAACTTCAACGTATGAGTTTTGAGGGGACACAGTTCAAACCCCAATATACATCTATGTGTTAATGTCTTTTTTTTTAGTTTTTCTGTATTTTTCAAATTTTAAAATAATGAAAATATTTATACATTTGTTATCAGATAATATACTAATTTATTTTATTTTTATCAAGTAATACATACTAGGGTAAAAAAAATCAAATTAAAGCTTTCAATGAATAAAGAGCAAGAGCTCCATTCCCAAGATTTTGTCCANCAGGCTATATATGGCTCTTGTCCACCAAGAATGAGAGAAAAAAATATTACAAGAGGAACACGGGTAAATAAAATCTCATTAAAATACACTTTAAGGATCCCTAACTCCACGACTGGGTTCAATTAGTCATTTGCCCCTTTGATGCTCTCAAAGCACAAGCAGCATAACTGTTCTTATCTAATTACAGATTTTCCCATACTAGAAAACAGAGCCCCTGTTTTATACATAGATATATTTTCATTTTCAAGGGCCAGCAGGTAGCAGGCATACAAATGTTTGTTATCTAATAATATAACCTGGATGTTAATTATAATGATTTCCATGAAAATAATTCCAAGGAAAATAGCACATACATATATATATGGTCTGGAAGTCAACAACTGAAGACTAACCTATCAAATTATTGTTGCTGTTTGTTATTTTAGTCGCTAAGCCATATCTGATTCTTTTGCAACCCCACAGACTGCAGCCTGCCAGGCTCCTCTGTCCATGGACTTTCCCAGGCAAGAGTACTGGAGTGGCTGCCATTTCTTCTCCAGGGGCTCTTTCTGACCCAGGGATGGAACCCGCATCTCCTGCATTGGCAGGAGGATTCTGTGCCACTGAGCCACCAGGAAAGCCCCACCTACCAAACACATGAATTTAAAAATACAAATAATACAAACCAAGGGAAGCTGCTTCTAAATTATAATTTGGATAATTATCTAAGCAGTTTTATCAATTAAAGTTACAGTATGTGTTTTAATAAATAAACCCCCAGACTGTGGCATAACACATGTGCTTAGTCGTTCAGTTGTGTCCGACTCTCTGGAACCCCATGGACTGCAGCCCGCCAGGCGCCTCTGTCCATGGGGATTCTCCAGGCAAGAGTACTGGAGTGGGCTGCCATGCCCTCCTCCAGGGGATCTTCCCAACCCAAGGATTGAACTCAGGTCTCCTGCACTGCAGATGGTTTCTTTACCGTCTGATCCAGATGGCCTAACATAATAGTTAATTTTTATTTCATGTCTTTAGGGTTTACCAGGTGGCACTATTCAATAAGTGGATTAACCATATACACAATCTTCCAGAACATTTCTATAGTACACCTATACAGTATTTAATTTAGAACTCTTAACTAGTTTCTACATTGGGAAATACTCCTATTAGGTTCCCTCTAATAGGTAAAGAACCCACCTGTCAATGCAGGAGACGTAAGAAACATGGGTTCGACCCCTGGGAGGGGACAGCGCCCCTGAGGGAGGAAACGGCAGCCCCTCCAGTGTTCCTTCCTGGAGAATCCCGTGGACAGAGGAGCCTGCTGGGCTGCAGTCAACAGGGCTGCAGAGTCAGACATGACTGAAGCGACTCAGGACTTAGCCTGTATGAAATCCAAAAAGACACGTGAATGACCAGCTGGGGGCGTGAAAAAGCTGGAGATGACCCAGATGACAAATATCCAGCTCTCCTGGAACCCTCTTTTCCAAAGTTGCTCTGGCAGCCAACACCCAGTCAGCACGTGAAGAAAACAGAGGGCTGTTCAAAGGAGGTTTGTGTTTGCCAGAGTTGAAGAAACACTCAATTACATATTTTTTTGTAGCTTAATTTTCTACAGCCAGTTCTCAGTCAAGTGCAAGAGGGGCTGGTCATTATAGTTAGCTGGGATCCAAGAGGAAAAGAAACAATACTGGTGAAGAGCAAGCCAGTCTTCACCTGAGAGGTTTTAAAGTACAGAGGCGGGGGCACCGCACCAGCTGATCCTCACTCAGCTCTAACAGGATCCCCAAGCCTGTCCTTCAGACGGCTGAGCGGTTCTAGTTTGTGTCCGCGTTAGGAATGGCTGACTTAGGAAGAAGAACTTGAGGCAAACAGAAACTTCATGGAAAAGTTTTAAACAATGTGTGGATAAAAAGCCCTAAAAGATGCGGAGAGAACTGAGTCTCCGGGCCTGAGAGCCACCGGGACCTTCCCTCTCCCCTCCTGGAGCGGCCTTCCCGGGGCCCTCTGCCCCGCGCTGGGGACGCTTCTCCGGCTTCCCTGCCTCCACGCCTTCCATACCCCCCTCACACTCTCCTCGGCCAGGGACTCTTCTCATTCACCTCACTACCACAGGAAACGCTTTTCTCTGAGCCCACCCTCACATTTAACTGCCTGCCTATCTAACAACACTTCTACATTAAAAGTCCCAGTAGGAAAGCAGTACATCTGGAACTGAATTCATCTGCCCTCAAACCAGCTCCTCTTCCTCATGCCCTATTCGCCTAGGCCCTTGAGTCAAAACCCTAGGAATCAAGGATAAATTGGACTTCATAATTAAAAACTTTTATGCCTCAAAGAATATTACCAAGGGATAGAGAGACGGCCTACAGATCAGGAGAAACTTTTTGCAAATCATATTTCTGTTAATGGACTTGTATCTAATATGTATAAAGAACACTTACAACTCAATAGTAAAAAGACAAATAGCCCAATTTAAAAAGGGACAAGGATCTGATGAAAAGATGCTCAGCATCATTAACCATCAGGGAAATGCAAATCAAAACCAAAAGTGATGCCATTTCACACACACAGGATGACAGACAGTAAGTGTTTCTGAGGATGTGGGGAAACCAGAACCCTCATACACTGCTGGTGGGAATGCAAAGTGACACAGCTACTCTGGAAAATGGACTGGAAGTTTCTTAAAAGGCTAAATACAGAGTAACAATATGACCTAGCTAGTTACACTCCTAACTACACATCCAAGAGAAATAAAAACTAATGTTTACACAAATGTTGACAGCAGCATTATTCATACTTAGCCAAAAAGTGAAAATGTGGCATACGATACAATGAAATCATTATTTTATTACTCAGCAATAAAATATTGATACAAGCTACAACATGAATGCCTTCCCTGCTGGCTCAGAGGGTAAAGCATCTGCCTGCAATGCGGGATACCCTGGGTCGGGAAGATCCCCTGGAGAAGGAAATGGCAACCCACTCCAGTATTCTTGCCTGGAAAATCCCATGAACGGAGGGGCCTGGTGGGCTACAGTCCATGGGATCACAAAGAATCGGACATGATTGAGCAACTTCACTTTCACAACATGAATGAGCTCAGAAAACACACTAAGGCAAATTTTAGAGACAAAAAGTAGATTAGTAGTTGTCGAGGGTTGGGGATGACAGGAGCTTGGAGGAATAACAGATTTAGGGGTTAGAGGTATCTTTTAGGCAAGATATAATGTTCTAAAATTGTGAAGATACACAGCTCTGTGAATATACTAAAAACCACTGAACTGTATAATTTAAATTGGTTTGTGAATTTTATCAGTAAAGGTGTTTCAAAAAGAAAAAGCTGTAACTCAACAACAAAAAGACACTTCATTAAAAAATGGGCAGAGAAACGGAATAGACATTTTTCCAAAAAACATGCAGATGGCCAAACAAGCACGTGAAAGATGTTCAACATCACTAGTTACCAGTGATTTTTTTAACTAGAAAAAATTTTAAAATAAGGTATCACCTTACACCTGTAAGAATGGCTATTATCAAGAAACCAAGAAAAAACAAGTGGTGGTGGTGGTAATGTAAACTGGTGCAGCCAGCATGGAAAACAATATGGAAATTCCTCAAAAAATTAAAAACAGAACTACCATATAATCCAGCTATCCCCCTTCTGGGTATTTATCCAAAGAATACAAAACACTAATTAGAAAAGATACATGCACACCTATGTTCATCACAGCATTATTTGCAATAGCCAAGATATGGAAGCAATGTAAATGTCCATGGATAGGTGAAAGGATAAAGATGAGGTATACAATGGATACTACTTATACATTATTATTTACCTTATATGCAGAGTATCTCATGCAAAATGCAGGGCTGGATGAAGCACAAGCTGGAATCAAGATTGCCAGGAGAAATTTCAGTAATCTCAGATATGCAAATGACACCACCCTTATGGCAAAAAGCAAAGAGGAACTAAAGATCCTTTTGATGAAAGTGAAAGACGAGAGTGAAAAAGTTGGCTTGAAACTCAACAATCAGAATACTAGGATCATGGCATTCAGTCCCATCACTTCATGACAAATAGATGGCAAAACAATGGAAACAGTGAAAGACTTTATTTTTGAGGGGCTCCAAAATCACTGCAGATGGTGATTGCAGCCATGAAATTAAAAGATGCTTACTCCTTGGAAGGAAAGTTATGACCAACATAGACAGCATATTAAAAAGCAGAAACATTACTTTGCCAACAAAGGTCCATCTAATCAAAACTATGTTTTTTTCCAGTAGTCATGTATGGATGTGAGAATTGAACCATAAAGAAAGCTAAGCACTGAAGAATTGATGCTTTTGAACTGTAGTGTTGGAGAAGACTCTTGAGAGTCCCCTGGACTGCAAGGAGATCAAACCAGTCCACCCTAAAGGAAATCATCCCTGAATATTCATGAAGGACTGATGCTGAAGCTGAAACTCCAGTACTACGGCCACCTGACGAGAAGAACTGACTCAATGGAAAAAAACCCTGATGCTGGGAAAGACTGAAGGCAGGAGGAGAAGGGGACGACAGAGCACAGGGGACATGAGTTTGAGCAAGCTTCGGATGTTGGGGATAGAAGCCTGGTATGCTGCAGTCCATGGGGTCACAAAGAGTCATCCATGACTGAGTGACTGAACTGACTGACTGACTTAACCATTAAAAAAAAAAAAGGTGAAATTCTGCCCCTGTGAAAACATGGGTAAACCTTGAGGGCATTATGCAAAGTAATTCAGACAGAGAAAGACAAATACTGTATGCCTTCACTCATGGATGGAATATAAAAAATAAAAAACAAAATAAATGAATAAACCAAACAAAAACAAACATAGAGAACAAAGTAATGATTAGCAGAGGGGAAGGGGTGGGGATAGGAGACCGAAGTGGTAAACATGCTGTAGTATATACAAAGGTAGAAATACAATGTTGTACACATGAAACTTATAGAATGTTATAAACCAATGCTACCACAATAAACATTTTTTTTTTTTTTAAAGAAAAAGCTATCAAACTTTTAATCCAGAAATTGAAGCAAGAGAAAAGTTTGCCTCTCCAGATTAATTTATATGACAAAGTTTATGGAGACTTTTGAGTACTTTTTAGGTAACAGGATATAAAAAACATTGTGCTCAACAGTAATTACTTTCATTCTAGGCTTTTAGAACAAGCCTTTGTGTTAGAAACAACTGCTTCCTGATTTTCCTTTCAAAATATTTTAACTGTCCTGTGCTGCATGTTTTAATATTACCTGTGGCCTTAAATCCTTAACAATAGAAAAGACATACCTTTAACTTTATAACAAACAAATTATGAAACCATCACCAATTAAGAATTTGAACTTAAATTTACTAGGTAAAAGTGAACTTTAGTTGTGGGAGCAGTAACTCCATCTAGACTGTGCTTTAAAGAATCCTGGCAATTTTTCTTAAAATCAGCATCACACAAGGAAAGTGGATGGATGAATCAATTAATAGTATAACTAAGAACTGGGTTTACGGATATAAGTGGGAATCAAACCTAAAGTACTTGAGAACTGTAATCACTGTGTACCATGTACTGTAACACATTAAAAAAAAAAA
>SJYS01022509.1:373969-396731 GCA_006410695.1 Philantomba maxwellii | reverse complement strand
TGAGCATTCTTTGGCATTGCCTTTCTTTGGGACTGGAATGAAAACCGACCTTTTCCAGTCCTGTGGCCACTGCTGAGTTTTCCAAATTTGCTGGCATGTTGAGTGTAGCACTTTCATAGCATCATCTTTTAGGATTTGAAATAGCTCAACTGGAATTCTATCACCTCCACTAGCTTTGTTCATAGTGATGCTTCCTAAGGCCCACTTGACTTCACATTCCAGGATGTCTGGCTCTAGGTGGGTCGTGAAGATCTTTTTTGTACAGTGCTGTGTATTCTTGCCACCTCTTCTTAATATCTTCTGCTTCTGTTAGGTCCATACCATTTCTGTCCTTTATTGAGCCCATCTTTGCATGAAATATTCCCCTGGTATCTCTAATTTTCCTGAAGAGCTCTCTAGTCTTTCCCATTCTATTGTTTTCCTCTATTTCTTTGCACTGATCACTGAGGAAGGCTTTCATCTCTCTCCTTGCTATTCTTTGGAACTCTGCATTCAAATGGGTATATCCTTCCTTTCTCCTTTGCTTTTCGCTTCTCTTATTTTCACAGTTATTTGTAAGGCCTCCTCAGACTGCACTGCCATTTTGCTTTTTTGCATTTCTTTTTCTTGGGGATGCCCTTGATTCCTGTCTCCTGTACAATGTCACGAACCTCCATCCATAGTTCATCAGGCACCCTGTTTATTATTGTCTTTGATAAGCAAAAGTAGTTTTGAAGAAGTCCAATTTATCCAAAAAGAAAAAATTTTATTGTTAGAATTTTTTGATTCTGATTCCTGTATTTCAAGATGCAGAAGACTTTCAACTTTGTTTTTTTTCCAGGACTTTGCATGTTCTTTTTAGGTCCTTTGCATTTTCATATAAATTACTGGAATTGGGTTATGTGTATCTTAAAAAATGCCTTCTGAAATTTTGATTGTGATAATACTGAATCTATACATGAATTTAGGAAGAATAATAGCTACGAATTTTGACAGACCCTTTCACTGAACAGGGTACAGTAGCTGAAGTGAAACTTAGCATTGCCTTCAGCACAGCACAGCAACAATTTTTGTGTGCGCTGTGTTGTTGTAATGTCTTCAACTTTATTTATTGATTTATTTGGCTGTGCTGGGTCATAGTTGCAGCATGCAGGACCTTTTTTTTTTTTTTTTTTCCAGTTATGGCATTCCAAATCTTTAAGTTTCAGCATGTGGGATCTAGTTCCCCAACCAGGGGCCCTCTGCATTGGGAGCACAGAGTACTAGCCACTGGACCACCAGAGAAGACCCTATAAGAACAGTTTTTAAATATATTAAGATAAATGAAAAATAAAAGTACAAAGAGATACATAAGATTTGGTACCACTGTGCTGACCATCAAAAGGGGAGGAGGCACTCTCAAAGGCTACGGGTAAGAACGTAGATGTGTACAACCCTGGAAAGGAAGTTCAGCAATGCTTATCACAGTTACAAATGCGTATGTCTTTTCAGCCAGCAGTTTCACTCTAGGGATTTATCTAGTAGCAGATATATTCACACACATAAAAAATCCCACGTGCACAAGATTATGTGTTGTCTGAAACAGCAAAAGACTTTAAATAAATTATGGCATGTCCATACAGTGGAATATGATATAGCTTAGAAAAAGAATGATAGAGAATTCCCTGGCAATCCAATGGTTAGGACTCTTAACTTTCACTTCCAGCACCCAGGTTTAATCCCCAGTTGGGAACTAAGATCCTGTAAACCATGTGGTGCCACCAGAATTACCAAAAAAAAAAAAGGATAGGAAAATTCTCTATATAAAGAAACAGAAAGATGTCCTAGATGTATTATTAAGATTAAAAAAACAAACAAGGAGGTGAAAAACAGTATAGTGTTTACTACCGTATAAAGGGTGGGGGAGATGACTGTGTGTGCGTCTGCTCAGTCACTCAGTCGTATCTAACTCTTGTGATCCCAGGGGCTGTTATGGGGTATATGCAAAAATCAATCCTATTTTACACATGAGAAAAAAACAGACTCAGAGGGCTATGTAACTAAGAAGCTTTGAAACTGAGATTCAATCTGAGGTTTATGTGCTTAACCACTGGACTTCCCAGGGAGCGCAAGTGGTAAAGAACTGTCTGCCAATGTGGAACATGTAAGAGACATGGGTTTGAGCCCTGGAGGAGGGCATGGCAACCCACTGCAGTATTCTTGCCTGGAGACTCCCATGGACAGAGGAGCTTGGCGAGTTACAGTCAATAACGTTGCAAAGAGGCACACACAACTGAAGTNGGAACATGTAAGAGACATGGGTTTGAGCCCTGGAGGAGGGCATGGCAACCCACTGCAGTATTCTTGCCTGGAGACTCCCATGGACAGAGGAGCTTGGCGAGTTACAGTCAATAACGTTGCAAAGAGGCACACACAACTGAAGTGATTTAGCATGCATGATACCACACCATACATCTATGACTAAATTTTGATACTGATATTTGTACCAATTGATATAAAAGAAAAAAGCAATTACCTGCTGCCCTTCGGTACCCTCAGCAGTAACCATAGCAACAGAATGTGTTCCTGCTGAGGAAATGACTGCATCATGAGCAGGTACTGTGATGGGCGTTCCGTCCTGTGTCACCATTGTAATGGTGTTGCCAATGGCCTGCATGTCGGCTTGAGATATGTTGACCTGCAACACAATGTATTTTAGAATCAGGCAATGTTTCTTGCTTTATCTGGTCAATTTTATTAAGGACTGGGCCTAAGCCTCCTATGACTTCCCAGGTGGCTTGGTGGTGAAGAGTCTGCCTGCCAGTGCAGGAGATGCAGGTTTGATCCCTGGGTCAGGAAGATCCTCTGGAGGAGGAAATGGCAACCCACTCCAGTATTCTTGCCTGGAAATTCCATGGACAGAGGAGCCTGGCAGGCTGCAGTCCATGGGGTTGCAAAGAGTCAGACACGACTGAGCAGGCACACATGCAAGTCTTGTGTAAGTCTACTCTGGGAGCAAATAACCCATTTTACAATGGAATAAACTCTTTTTAGAAAGAGATCATCAGAAAAACTGAGTGTTTCTTAAATATGTTTTCTTCCTCTCCATCTCTACTGCCAATTTAGATTTCTATTTTTCTTTCATCTAATTTTTGCCAATAATACAACGTCTTTCTAGATATTTAACNAGCAAATAACCCATTTTACAATGGAATAAACTCTTTTTAGAAAGAGATCATCAGAAAAACTGAGTGTTTCTTAAATATGTTTTCTTCCTCTCCATCTCTACTGCCAATTTAGATTTCTATTTTTCTTTCATCTAATTTTTGCCAATAATACAACGTCTTTCTAGATATTTAACCCCTCCCTAATCATCCTCTACCTTGTCATCTTGCTAAAAAACAAACAAATTTCATTACGCTCCCTGCTCAAATCCCAGTGACGCCCTATCTGTCCAGAAAAAAACTGTTAGTAAATTTGTTTAATCTTATGTGCCAATCAGTGGACAAAGAGTACTGTGTGGAATTAGTGATGTCAAAAGTGAGGAGGAGAGGGATGAATGGGATGGTCCAAGTGCTCTGTATGTTTCTATCCTGAATATATTCTGCTTCTAGCTAACACTGGCACATTAAGAGTTATCTATTCAAAGGGCAGATTAATCATGGGAGGTAAAGTTCTAAAAGAGTTCTCCATAGAAGAGGCAGTATTGGAGGATAAAGAACCCCATGCATCTATTTCCACGGGTATTAAGACAACCTTAGTGAGGGCTTAAAAATGAAATCAAGTCTGAATTATTTTAGGATAGTGGCATCTAGAAAATCATGACAAGTTTGACTGTCGGACAACAACTCTTATATTGCTTTTCCTAGGGAAATCAAGACAGCTTCCTATTAACTCTGAAGCTAGTTAAGTGAACTCCCATGATTCCAAGTAGGGAGAAAGTCATACCCTGGAAATTTTACAGGTTTCCCCATCACTGACTTGCCCGGATCTTTTAATGATGTCCTCATTACCTCAGCCAAACTTCTGCTGATTTCTCAATCTTATCTCCTGGATCTAATTAGCCACCCAATCTATCCCTTCCAAGTTTCACATGGACCCATTACTTTTCACTGTGTTCCTGACCTTCATCACCTTACCTTTGAAAGATACCCATACCACCATCTGAATTCTAGAGAGTGACAAACCTCTCTCTTTACGGACCTCCTTGCATGCAGTCTCTTTCAGCAAGAGTGAGTCTCTTTCTTCAGGAGATCTAGCACTGCCCACAAGCTAAACTCCAAACTTTGTGCCCCAATTCAAGACTTTCTTCAGCTGGGACCCAATCTGCCTTTCAAGCCCAGGCTCAGAGAAATATTATTTAATGTGTCTGGCTTTTGGTGGATACTTACATGTTGAGTCCCATCCTGGGAAATGAGTGTAACCTGTTGACTCAACCCAGACTGGGTTACTGTGGCTACTTGGGTAGATACAACGTCATCCCCTTCTACACCTGTAACATATGTGATCTGGGACCCTTTAAGAACATCTTCACCTTGACCTGTTTAAAACAAATGAATCATTTATTTGATCCACCTACCAAGCTGTTTAGAAAACAGAATATTTTAAATATTATGGAGAAACTGACAGAAATGAAAGGGCATATGTTCTGAATTCTAAATCATGAAAATGATTTCTAACATCTCCTGCCGATCTCTCCACCTGCTCTTTTGCAAAGCCAAACCAAATCCAAGCAGACTGAACTAAACTTTCCCACATAAACAGTAACTGTTCTAATTCTGAGAGACCTTGCTTACTCCCTTAGTTGGCATAATTATATAACACTGTGCATGTGTGTTGGGGTGAGGAATGGGGGAACTGCACAGGGAGACTAACTAGCAAGTAACCCTTCTAACATGGCAAATATGTGCTAAGTTCTTGCAGTCACTTAAGAAGCTGTTAAAAATGATAAGACAATCTTCATAAATATTAACCCCAAAACCAGAATGGTGTGTAAACACAATGTACTAACACTAAGTTACTTACTCTTTAACAAGAGTGACTGATTGCAAGTCATCAGTACACAATGACATCACTGTGTAAAGACAGTATTATCTGGGTAAGGTTAATGATTTCATAAGTGACTGAACAGGAATCCCACCCACTTTTTATTTCACAAAAAATCAGCAAGTAAACAGCAATTTCAACCATCCATTACTGCCATACTTGGCAACCAGTAAGATTCCTTATCCCTCTCTTCTACTGCTTTCCACATCTCATGAGGTCAGACAAAGGGTAATTTTCTTTTTTTAATTCAAAGGACTCTCTATGCTAATTTAAGAGTACTTCTCAAAGTAATGGTTGATGCCTACACTCATACAACTATGGTCATCATGGTGTAATCCCTATGACACTCATTATTTCATTTCTTTTTGTTCTGTTCCATCGTTCCAAGGTGGTTCAGTGGTAAAGAATCCACCTGCCAGTGCAGGAGATGTGGATTTGATCTCTGGGTCGCAAAGATTCCCTGGAGGAGGAAATGGCAACTCACTCCAGTATTCTTGCCTGCAAAATCCCATGGACAGAGGAGCCTACTGGTCTACAGTCCAAAGGGTCGTAAAGAGTCGGACACGACTGAGCACACACACAAGACACAGGCAGATGAGCTTCTGAAGTGGTGCTAGTGGTAAAGAACCTGCCTGCCAGTGCAGCAGACTAAGAGATGCAGGTTCAACCCCTGGGAAGGGCATGGCAACCCACTCCAGTATTCCTGCCTGGAGAATCCCATGGACAGAGGATTCCTGCAGGCTACAGGTCGCAAAGAGTTAGACACAACTGATATGACTTAGCATGCNGGTGGTGCTAGTGGTAAAGAACCTGCCTGCCAGTGCAGCAGACTAAGAGATGCAGGTTCAACCCCTGGGAAGGGCATGGCAACCCACTCCAGTATTCCTGCCTGGAGAATCCCATGGACAGAGGATTCCTGCAGGCTACAGGTCGCAAAGAGTTAGACACAACTGATATGACTTAGCATGCATGCATGGCCATTTATTATACTTATTATTATACCATTACTCCAATGGGGTTCAAAACGTAGGGGATCATATGGGAGAAAAGGGACACAAACCCATTCTTATTCTTAGAAAAACAACCTTAATTTTTTAAAATAAAATATATCATAGGTTATCTTCTAGAATACAAGAAATTCTGACAATCTGAAATGTTAACATTTAAGGAAGAGACTGAGGAAGATTAAAAAGGGAACAGTCTTAAACCCAAGTTTGACATCATTAAAGTCTGCTTTATAATTGCAAGGATTTAGCAGCAATTGTTAACATCTAACCAAGCACACTTACAGTGCTTTGGCTAGAAAACAGCATAGCATTTGAGAGTAAAGGAATTGTTGGGAAGTTCCTGGTGGTCCAGTGGCTAGCGCTTGGTGCTTTCACTGATGGAGCCTGGGTTCAACCCCTGGTCAGGGAACTAAGATCCTGCAAACCTTGTGATATGGACAAAATATTTTTAAAAGAGTGAAGGAAATGTTATTTTCTTACTGCTGCTGCTGCTATTGCTATGTCGCTTTAGTTGTGTCTGACTCTGTGCAACCCCATAGACAGCAGCCCACCAGGCTCCTCTGTCCTTGGGATTCTCCAGGCAAGAATATGGGAGTGGGTTGCCATTTCCTTCTCCAATGCATGCATGCATGCAAAGTCGCTTCAGTCATGTCCGACTCTGTGCAACCCTATGGACAGCAGCCTACCAGGCTCCTCTGTCCGCAGGATTCTCCAGGCAAGAATACTGGAGTGGGTTGCCATTTCCTTCTCTGTATTTTCTTACTATCATACAACTAATATCTGAAAAGATAAATTAGAATTACAGGGAATTATTTTGAGTAGATAGTGAATGATCTGTTCTTTTCCTTATTCTCCATTTTTTTTCCTACCTACATGTCTTTCAATCCTTTAATATTAGTTGTAAGATTAGGTAAGAATGTTTTAATTTTCAGACTTACTTCATTTAGGAACTACTCAATGAAACAGGACAATATATATGTTTTGTTCTGTTTCAGAAAAACCTATTTCATTTTACCTATTTAACTATGCTGTGTTATTTAACTGAAATCATATAATCTAATTCTATTTTTCTCAAGAGTTTATCCTTACTGAAATGAATGTTTTTGTCTCCCACAACACTCCTGAACAGACATGAATCAACTAAGAGTTATTTGGGAATGCTTCACCACTCTTGATTAAGGCCAACATTCTAATACACCCAAACAGTCTAGCTGCCCCTGCCCTGCTGTGCAGCCTCATCTCACATCACCCTCCCAGGCAGAAATGCCATGCTAGCCAGGCTTCTTTCAGTCTCTCCAATTTACTTGGCTCTCTCCAACCTCAGGGCTTTTTGCATGTGCCAGTCCCTCCATTTGGAACATTCTCCTGCCTCTTCTTCCTGTTTACCACCCTACCCCCCAAACCTTGTACATCCCTGCCTGTACACCAAGTGAACCCATGATCTCTCCAAAAATCACTTCTTCAGGGGAATTGTCTTTGACCTTCGAGACTAGGTTAATTTCCCCTCTTATACATCCCATAGCATTAAGTACCTTACTTTGATAGCAACTATTGCAGTTGTGAAGGGTATTTTTGTGCAACTATTTGAATGACACTTCGTGGTTAGAGACAATGCTTTCAATCATACATTATGCTCATAACTATTGATTTTCAAACACAGACATAAAAATACCGAAGAAACCCTTACCTGGGGGAGGCTCAAAGAAGGCTTCCTGCTCCTCCTCGATGGGCTCAGTGTCGTTGTGCGCTGTTCGTTTGTGCATGGCCAGTGTGGAGATCTGCTTGTATGTCTTCCCACAGTGATTACAGTTGTATGGTTTGGAATGAGTGTGAACAACATGATGTTTGTACAAACTGGAATATTCTGTAAACCTTTTGTCACACCCAGGGACTGTACAAACATATGGCTTTTCCCCTAAGAAAAGAATGGCACCAGGAAAAAAAAATCAATTTTCAGTTATGAAGGCATAATCATTCCATACCTTCATTCTAGGGGAATGAAGGGGGAGGGAAACCACTAGTAGCAAAAATAAACAGCTGTCAGATCCCTTTCTATCCTTCTGTAAGGCACAGCATAAGAAAAGACTCTCTATGGTTTCAACTTGGCTCAAATGGTGGTCTGCAACCTCAGTCATACCCCACACTTGAATACCACGTTTTGTTTAATTTCAAGAAATGTGAAAAATAAGGATGGAGATAGTTACTGCCTAGCTACAAGCTTTGATGAGGACTTTCCAGGCAATTGGCACTTATACTGCAGGGGGCATGGGTTCGATCCTTGGTTGGAGAACTACGATCTCACAGGCCACACAGAACAGCCAAAAAAAAAAGGCATTGATGAAACTGTTGTTGTACTTATAACTAGATAATCTAGATATCATTAGTGATACTATATTAATAATGGAAATAATAAATGTAGGGAATTTCCTGGCAGTCTAGTAGTTAAAGGACTCCACACTTTCACTGCAGAGGACCTGGGGTGAATCCCACAAGCCACCTGGTACAGCCCAAAATAATAGTAAGAATAATAAATGCAATTATTAGTATAATGTATGTAGCTTACCCCAAGGGTTTTATAAGGATAAAAAACAAACATTTTCTAAAAAGTGTATGCGATATAGTCTGGACACATATTTCATATTAACTTCACTTGACTTCTTGCAACCAATCAAAAGCTATTAAATATTCACTAAAAACAATTCAATGCAAAGCAATTCTTTTTCCATGAAACAGTTTGAGAATAATACAGGCAGTGCACATATTTTTAGAACTTTTCATTATAGAAAATTTCAAACACACAAAAGTATAGAGAAACAGCGCAATAAACCATTTAGCTTCAACTATCAATTCATGGTCAATACAGTTTCAGTTATTTGCTGCACGTTTGCCCCCTCTGAAACAACTCCACGTACATTCCATCTCATCCATGAGTATTTCTGACTGTATAAAAGATGGATGCCTTTTATAAAGGACAAAATTACCAATAATTATTTAATATCACAATATCTAGACACTGTTTGTATTTAGTGGGAGGGTGCCACGCNTTCCAAACATAAATTTACATAGGAAAACCTGAATAGTATTCAAAACTCATCACTGATTACATGACTTTCCAAGACGGGAGTCATCCAGAAAGACATACTGAAAAATGAACTGAGATAAGTGACAAAGAGCTACATACCACAAAGAAATACAAAAGAAAAACAGAGTCAAGCATAAGGATTAAGTTAGAAATAGCCCTGGAATCCCCTAAAAGCTTATCTCCTCCTTTATTTATTCTATAACACTTAAAGAAAAAAATATTTAGTCTTTTAAAAATCTAGTGTCTCATACATAATATGCATTAAAAATACTCACTGAATATATTATTCTTCTCAGGAGCTTAGAAACACCTGCCTTTCATATAACAAAAAGAGCATGAATGAAATAGAAGCAGGGACCTACAGTTTTGTTCCTGAACACTGTAAAGTCGATCTGGAATCATATTTGAACTAAAAGTTAAATGCTGATGACGGGAAGAATCCTCCATGAAAATTTGCTAAACTATCTCAGAATACTTAGAAATATCTGGGGACAAAGTGGTAAGATTATGTTTAAAACATCTGCAGTAAAATCTCAAACTAAATGACCTTATGCTATCAATATATTACTTAGTCAACAGCTTATAACAGCATCTCTTATNGTTCTGTGTATTCTTGCCACCTCTTCTTAATATCTTCTGCTTCTGTTAGGTCCATACCATTTCTGTCCTTTATTGAGCCCATCTTTGCATGAAATGTTCCCTTGGTATCTCTAATTTTCTTGAAGAGATCTCTAGTCTTTCCCATTCTATTGTTTTCCTCTATTTCTTTGCACTGATCACTGAGGAAGGCTTTCATCTCTCTCCTTGCTATTCTTTGGAACTCTGCATTCAAATGGGTATATCCTTCCTTTCTCCTTTGCTTTTCGCTTCTCTTATTTTCACAGTTATTTGTAAGGCCTCCTCAGACTGCACTGCCATTTTGCTTTTTTGCATTTCTTTTTCTTGGGGATGCCCTTGATTCCTGTCTCCTGTACAATGTCACGAACCTCCATCCATAGTTCATCAGGCACCCTGTTTATTATTGTCTTTGATAAGCAAAAGTAGTTTTGAAGAAGTCCAATTTATCCAAAAAGAAAAAATTTTATTGTTAGAATTTTTTGATTCTGATTCCTGTATTTCAAGATGCAGAAGACTTTCAACTTTGTTTTTTTTCCAGGACTTTGCATGTTCTTTTTAGGTCCTTTGCATTTTCATATAAATTACTGGAATTGGGTTATGTGTATCTTAAAAAATGCCTTCTGAAATTTTGATTGTGATAATACTGAATCTATACATGAATTTAGGAAGAATAATAGCTACGAATTTTGACAGACCCTTTCACTGAACAGGGTACAGTAGCTGAAGTGAAACTTAGCATTGCCTTCAGCACAGCACAGCAACAATTTTTGTGTGCGCTGTGTTGTTGTAATGTCTTCAACTTTATTTATTCATTTATTTGGCTGTGCTGGGTCATAGTTGCAGCATGCAGGACCTTTTTTTTTTTTTCCAGTTATGGCATTCCAAATCTTTAAGTTTCAGCATATGGGATCTAGTTCCCCAACCAGGGGCCCTCTGCATTGGGAGCACAGAGTACTACCCACTGGACCACCAGAGAAGACCCTATAAGAACAGTTTTTAAATATATTAACCAAAATTATTTAAGATAAATGAAAAATAAAAGTACAAAGAGATACATAAGATTTGGTACCACTGTGCTGACCATCAAAAGGGGAGGAGGCACTCTCAAAGGCTACGGGTAAGAACGTAGATGTGTACAACCCTGGAAAGGAAGTTCAGCAATGCTTAACACAGTTACAAATGCGTATGTCTTTTCAGCCAGCAGTTTCACTCTAGGGATTTATCTAGTAGCAGATATATTCACACACATAAAAAATCCCACGTGCACAAGATTATGTGTTGTCTGAAACAGCAAAAGACTTTAAATAAATTATGGCATGTCCATACAGTGGAATATGATATAGCTTAGAAAAAGAATGATAGAGAATTCCCTGGCAATCCAATGGTTAGGACTCTTAACTTTCACTTCCAGCACCCAGGTTTAATCCCCAGTTGGGAACTAAGATCCTGTAAACCATGTGGTGCCACCAGAATTACCAAAAAAAAAAAAGGATAGGAAAATTCTCTATAACAGAAAGATGTCCTAGATGTATTATTAAGATTAAAAAAACAAACAAGGAGGTGAAAAACAGTATAGTGTTTACTACGGTATAAAGGGTGGGGGAGATGACTGTGTGTGCGTCTGCTCAGTCGCTCAGTCGTATCTAACTCTTGTGATCCCAGGGGCTGTTATGGGGTATATGCAAAAATCAATCCTATTTTACACATGAGAAAAAAACAGACTCAGAGGGCTATGTAACTAAGAAGCTTTGAAACTGAGATTCAATCTGAGGTTTATGTGCTTAACCACTGGACTTCCCAGGGAGCGCAAGTGGTAAAGAACTGTCTGCCAATGTGGAACATGTAAGAGACATGGGTTTGAGCCCTGGAGGAGGGCATGGCAACCCACTGCAGTATTCTTGCCTGGAGACTCCCATGGACAGAGGAGCTTGGCGAGTTACAGTCAATAACGTTGCAAAGAGGCACACACAACTGAAGTGATTTAGCATGCATGATACCACACCATACATCTATGACTAAATTTTGATACTGATATTTGTACCAATTGATATAAAAGAAAAAAGCAATTACCTGCTGCCCTTCGGTACCCTCAGCAGTAACCATAGCAACAGAATGTGTTCCTGCTGAGGAAATGACTGCATCATGAGCAGGTACTGTGATGGGCGTTCCGTCCTGTGTCACCATTGTAATGGTGTTGCCAATGGCCTGCATGTCGGCTTGAGATATGTTGACCTGCAACACAATGTATTTTAGAATCAGGCAATGTTTCTTGCTTTATCTGGTCAATTTTATTAAGGACTGGGCCTAAGCCTCCTATGACTTCCCAGGTGGCTTGGTGGTGAAGAGTCTGCCTGCCAGTGCAGGAGATGCAGGTTTGATCCCTGGGTCAGGAAGATCCTCTGGAGGAGGAAATGGCAACCCACTCCAGTATTCTTGCCTGGAAATTCCATGGACAGAGGAGCCTGGCAGGCTGCAGTCCATGGGGTTGCAAAGAGTCAGACACGACTGAGCAGGCACACATGCAAGTCTTGTGTAAGTCTACTCTGGGAGCAAATAACCCATTTTACAATGGAATAAACTCTTTTTAGAAAGAGATCATCAGAAAAACTGAGTGTTTCTTAAATATGTTTTCTTCCTCTCCATCTCTACTGCCAATTTAGATTTCTATTTTTCTTTCATCTAATTTTTGCCAATAATACAACGTCTTTCTAGATATTTAACCCCTCCCTAATCATCCTCTACCTTGTCATCTTGCTAAAAAACAAACAAATTTCATTACGCTCCCTGCTCAAATCCCAGTGACGCCCTATCTGTCCAGAAAAAAACTGTTAGTAAATTTGTTTAATCTTATGTGCCAATCAGTGGACAAAGAGTACTGTGTGGAATTAGTGATGTCAAAAGTGAGGAGGAGAGGGATGAATGGGATGGTCCAAGTGCTCTGTATGTTTCTATCCTGAATATATTCTGCTTCTAGCTAACACTGGCACATTAAGAGTTATCTATTCAAAGGGCAGATTAATCATGGGAGGTAAAGTTCTAAAAGAGTTCTCCATAGAAGAGGCAGTATTGGAGGATAAAGAACCCCATGCATCTATTTCCACGGGTATTAAGACAACCTTAGTGAGGGCTTAAAAATGAAATCAAGTCTGAATTATTTTAGGATAGTGGCATCTAGAAAATCATGACAAGTTTGACTGTCGGACAACAACTCTTATATTGCTTTTCCTAGGGAAATCAAGACAGCTTCCTATTAACTCTGAAGCTAGTTAAGTGAACTCCCATGATTCCAAGTAGGGAGAAAGTCATACCCTGGAAATTTTACAGGTTTCCCCATCACTGACTTGCCCGGATCTTTTAATGATGTCCTCATTACCTCAGCCAAACTTCTGCTGATTTCTCAATCTTATCTCCTGGATCTAATTAGCCACCCAATCTATCCCTTCCAAGTTTCACATGGACCCATTACTTTTCACTGTGTTCCTGACCTTACCTTTGAAAGATACCCATACCACCATCTGAATTCTAGAGAGTGACAAACCTCTCTCTTTACGGACCTCCTTGCATGCAGTCTCTTTCAGCAAGAGTGAGTCTCTTTCTTCAGGAGATCTAGCACTGCCCACAAGCTAAACTCCAAACTTTGTGCCCCAATTCAAGACTTTCTTCAGCTGGGACCCAATCTGCCTTTCAAGCCCAGGCTCAGAGAAATATTATTTAATGTGTCTGGCTTTTGGTGGATACTTACATGTTGAGTCCCATCCTGGGAAATGAGTGTAACCTGTTGACTCAACCCAGACTGGGTTACTGTGGCTACTTGGGTAGATACAACGTCATCCCCTTCTACACCTGTAACATATGTGATCTGGGACCCTTTAAGAACATCTTCACCTTGACCTGTTTAAAACAAATGAATCATTTATTTGATCCACCTACCAAGCTGTTTAGAAAACAGAATATTTTAAATATTATGGAGAAACTGACAGAAATGAAAGGGCATATGTTCTGAATTCTAAATCATGAAAATGATTTCTAACATCTCCTGCCGATCTCTCCACCTGCTCTTTTGCAAAGCCAAACCAAATCCAAGCAGACTGAACTAAACTTTCCCACATAAACAGTAACTGTTCTAATTCTGAGAGACCTTGCTTACTCCCTTAGTTGGCATAATTATATAACACTGTGCATGTGTGTTGGGGTGAGGAATGGGGGAACTGCACAGGGAGACTAACTAGCAAGTAACCCTTCTAACATGGCAAATATGTGCTAAGTTCTTGCAGTCACTTAAGAAGCTGTTAAAAATGATAAGACAATCTTCATAAATATTAACCCCAAAACCAGAATGGTGTGTAAACACAATGTACTAACACTAAGTTACTTACTCTTTAACAAGAGTGACTGATTGCAAGTCATCAGTACACAATGACATCACTGTGTAAAGACAGTATTATCTGGGTAAGGTTAATGATTTCATAAGTGACTGAACAGGAATCCCACCCACTTTTTATTTCACAAAAAATCAGCAAGTAAACAGCAATTTCAACCATCCATTACTGCCATACTTGGCAACCAGTAAGATTCCTTATCCCTCTCTTCTACTGCTTTCCACATCTCATGAGGTCAGACAAAGGGTAATTTTCTTTTTTTAATTCAAAGGACTCTCTATGCTAATTTAAGAGTACTTCTCAAAGTAATGGTTGATGCCTACACTCATACAACTATGGTCATCATGGTGTAATCCCTATGACACTCATTATTTCATTTCTTTTTGTTCTGTTCCATCGTTCCAAGGTGGTTCAGTGGTAAAGAATCCACCTGCCAGTGCAGGAGATGTGGATTTGATCTCTGGGTCGCAAAGATTCCCTGGAGGAGGAAATGGCAACTCACTCCAGTATTCTTGCCTGCAAAATCCCATGGACAGAGGAGCCTACTGGTCTACAGTCCAAAGGGTCGTAAAGAGTCGGACACGACTGAGCACACACACAAGACACAGGCAGATGAGCTTCTGAAGTGGTGCTAGTGGTAAAGAACCTGCCTGCCAGTGCAGCAGACTAAGAGATGCAGGTTCAACCCCTGGGAAGGGCATGGCAACCCACTCCAGTATTCCTGCCTGGAGAATCCCATGGACAGAGGATTCCTGCAGGCTACAGGTCGCAAAGAGTTAGACACAACTGATATGACTTAGCATGCATGCATGGCCATTTATTATACTTATTATTATACCATTACTCCAATGGGGTTCAAAACGTAGGGGATCATATGGGAGAAAAGGGACACAAACCCATTCTTATTCTTAGAAAAACAACCTTAATTTTTTAAAATAAAATATATCATAGGTTATCTTCTAGAATACAAGAAATTCTGACAATCTGAAATGTTAACATTTAAGGAAGAGACTGAGGAAGATTAAAAAGGGAACAGTCTTAAACCCAAGTTTGACATCATTAAAGTCTGCTTTATAATTGCAAGGATTTAGCAGCAATTGTTAACATCTAACCAAGCACACTTACAGTGCTTTGGCTAGAAAACAGCATAGCATTTGAGAGTAAAGGAATTGTTGGGAAGTTCCTGGTGGTCCAGTGGCTAGCGCTTGGTGCTTTCACTGATGGAGCCTGGGTTCAACCCCTGGTCAGGGAACTAAGATCCTGCAAACCTTGTGATATGGACAAAATATTTTTAAAAGAGTGAAGGAAATGTTATTTTCTTACTGCTGCTGCTGCTATTGCTATGTCGCTTTAGTTGTGTCTGACTCTGTGCAACCCCATAGACAGCAGCCCACCAGGCTCCTCTGTCCTTGGGATTCTCCAGGCAAGAATATGGGAGTGGGTTGCCATTTCCTTCTCCAATGCATGCATGCATGCAAAGTCGCTTCAGTCATGTCCGACTCTGTGCAACCCTATGGACAGCAGCCTACCAGGCTCCTCTGTCCGCAGGATTCTCCAGGCAAGAATACTGGAGTGGGTTGCCATTTCCTTCTCTGTATTTTCTTACTATCATACAACTAATATCTGAAAAGATAAATTAGAATTACAGGGAATTATTTTGAGTAGATAGTGAATGATCTGTTCTTTTCCTTATTCTCCATTTTTTTTCCTACCTACATGTCTTTCAATCCTTTAATATTAGTTGTAAGATTAGGTAAGAATGTTTTAATTTTCAGACTTACTTCATTTAGGAACTACTCAATGAAACAGGACAATATATATGTTTTGTTCTGTTTCAGAAAAACCTATTTCATTTTACCTATTTAACTATGCTGTGTTATTTAACTGAAATCATATAATCTAATTCTATTTTTCTCAAGAGTTTATCCTTACTGAAATGAATGTTTTTGTCTCCCACAACACTCCTGAACAGACATGAATCAACTAAGAGTTATTTGGGAATGCTTCACCACTCTTGATTAAGGCCAACATTCTAATACACCCAAACAGTCTAGCTGCCCCTGCCCTGCTGTGCAGCCTCATCTCACATCACCCTCCCAGGCAGAAATGCCATGCTAGCCAGGCTTCTTTCAGTCTCTCCAATTTACTTGGCTCTCTCCAACCTCAGGGCTTTTTGCATGTGCCAGTCCCTCCATTTGGAACATTCTCCTGCCTCTTCTTCCTGTTTACCACCCTACCCCCCAAACCTTGTACATCCCTGCCTGTACACCAAGTGAACCCATGATCTCTCCAAAAATCACTTCTTCAGGGGAATTGTCTTTGACCTTCGAGACTAGGTTAATTTCCCCTCTTATACATCCCATAGCATTAAGTACTTTACTTTGATAGCAACTATTGCAGTTGTGAAGGGTATTTTTGTGCAACTATTTGAATGACACTTCGTGGTTAGAGACAATGCTTTCAATCATACATTATGCTCATAACTATTGATTTTCAAACACAGACATAAAAATACCGAAGAAACCCTTACCTGGGGGAGGCTCAAAGAAGGCTTCCTGCTCCTCCTCGATGGGCTCAGTGTCGTTGTGCGCTGTTCGTTTGTGCATGGCCAGTGTGGAGATCTGCTTGTATGTCTTCCCACAGTGATTACAGTTGTATGGTTTGGAATGAGTGTGAACAACATGATGTTTGTACAAACTGGAATATTCTGTAAACCTTTTGTCACACCCAGGGACTGTACAAACATATGGCTTTTCCCCTAAGAAAAGAATGGCACCAGGAAAAAAAAATCAATTTTCAGTTATGAAGGCATAATCATTCCATACCTTCATTCTAGGGGAATGAAGGGGGAGGGAAACCACTAGTAGCAAAAATAAACAGCTGTCAGATCCCTTTCTATCCTTCTGTAAGGCACAGCATAAGAAAAGACTCTCTATGGTTTCAACTTGGCTCAAATGGTGGTCTGCAACCTCAGTCATACCCCACACTTGAATACCACGTTTTGTTTAATTTCAAGAAATGTGAAAAATAAGGATGGAGATAGTTACTGCCTAGCTACAAGCTTTGATGAGGACTTTCCAGGCAATTGGCACTTATACTGCAGGGGGCATGGGTTCGATCCTTGGTTGGAGAACTACGATCTCACAGGCCACACAGAACAGCCAAAAAAAAAAGGCATTGATGAAACTGTTGTTGTACTTATAACTAGATAATCTAGATATCATTAGTGATACTATATTAATAATGGAAATAATAAATGTAGGGAATTTCCTGGCAGTCTAGTAGTTAAAGGACTCCACACTTTCACTGCAGAGGACCTGGGGTGAATCCCACAAGCCACCTGGTACAGCCCAAAATAATAGTAAGAATAATAAATGCAATTATTAGTATAATGTATGTAGCTTACCCCAAGGGTTTTATAAGGATAAAAAACAAACATTTTCTAAAAAGTGTATGCGATATAGTCTGGACACATATTTCATATTAACTTCACTTGACTTCTTGCAACCAATCAAAAGCTATTAAATATTCACTAAAAACAATTCAATGCAAAGCAATTCTTTTTCCATGAAACAGTTTGAGAATAATACAGGCAGTGCACATATTTTTAGAACTTTTCATTATAGAAAATTTCAAACACACAAAAGTATAGAGAAACAGCACAATAAACCATTTAGCTTCAACTATCAATTCATGGTCAATACAGTTTCAGTTATTTGCTGCACGTTTGCCCCCTCTGAAACAACTCCACGTACATTCCATCTCATCCATGAGTATTTCTGACTGTATAAAAGATGGATGCCTTTTATAAAGGACAAAATTACCAATAATTATTTAATATCACAATATCTAGACACTGTTTGTATTTAGTGGGAGGGTGCCACGCTCTGGGAATCTAACACTGTGGGGGTAACCAAACTGGAACAAATAAACCTAATTGTAGTTTAAATGAACACTTCCAACCACTTAAAAGAGGTATGGGGGCCAGGGTCGGGGAGAGGAAGCTACAGTAACTCATATACACAGTATTCGATAGTCTCAGTCTTGGACTACCTGGAATAGGGAAAACTACAAAGATTTAACTCTTCTTGGTAGGCTTGTTTATTCTAGTACTATGGGCAAGACGGGGCTTCCTTGGTGCCTCAGACAATAAAGAATCTGCCTGCAATGCGTGCAGGGTTTGATTCCTGGGTTGGGAAGAACTCCTGGACAAGGGGATGGCTACTCACTCCAGTCTTCTTGTCTAGAAAATTCCATGGACAGAGGAGCCTGGCAAGCTACAGTCCATGGGGTAGCAAAGAGTCCGACATCACTGAGCAGCTAACATTTTGAAAGGCAAAACAACTTGGAAACTATTTTAGACATAATAAAAGACTGAATAATGAATAAAAGTATAAATGCTGTTGGAAGCCAGAGCTCTGACTATGAAGAAGGAAAATGCAAATATGGAATGTGAAAAGAAAAGAAAGAGCTCTGTGGGATGAACTGGAATTGGAGGTACTGGTATGAACTCAGTCTCTAAAATGTGCTTATGTGTGTAAACATATGCATATCCTACTCTGTTCTCATTTTACACCTTCCTAGGGTAACCTCATCTTTTTCATGGTTCTAAACATGGTAAAACCACCCACAAATAGTAAAATCACTAAAGTAATCTGTAATATACATCTTAGACATTAAGTACTTGAGATTGCGTCTTGTCCTCTGCCCAGCCCACATTCTCAAAACGGGGAGGGTGAAGTTTTTACCTTGGGGAATGGTTGTGGAGGAGACATGATGAAGGCAAGGCCAGGCAGGACAATGTCGGGCAACTCCAGTTCAGAGAACCAGCCCTACTCATATTCAGGCTTGAGCAGTGACCGCCACTATGTGGCACCAAACCACAGTCAGATATAAATACATTGCGGGGGGGCAGGGCAGGGGGGCGCACTGTTGTTTTTTTTTTGGTTTTGTCTTGAAACTATAGTTTTTACAATTAAGGTATAACTGACTTACAATATTATATTAGTTTCAGGTGTAGAACATAGTGACTCAATATTATGTATTATAAAATCATCACCGTAAGTCTGTCAACATACCAAGTTACTCCAATATTATTGACTATATTCTCTATGCTGCATATCGTATAACTCATTTATTTTATAATTGGAAGTTTGTACCTATTAATCTCCCTTATCTATTTTATCCATCCACCAATCCCCTGCCCCCTGGCAACTACCAGTTTTGTTTTCTTTATCTATGAGTCTGTCTTTATGTTTGTTTATTCATTCGGTTTGTTACAGTTCCACATTTAAGTGAAATCATACAGTATTTGTCTTCCTCTGTCTGAAATTTCACTTAGCATAATACCCTCTAGGCCCATCCATGTTGTCACAAATGGCAAGACTTCATTTTGTTTTATGGCTAATACTCCACTGTATGTTTGTATGTAAATATATCACACTTATCCATTCACCTATCAATGGGACACTTAGGTTGCTTCCATATCCTGGATATTGCAAATAATGCTGTAATAAACACAGGGGTGCATATATCTTTTTAAATTAGTGTCTTATTTTCTTCATTCAAATACCCAGAAGTGGAATTGCTGGGTTGTATGGTAGTTCTATGTTTCATTTTTGAGGAAACTCCAAACTGCTTCCTGTAGTGGCTGTACCGATTCACATTCCTAACGACAGTGCAAGAGGATTTCCTTTTCTTCACATCATTATGAACACTTGTTACTATCTTTTTGATAACAGCCATTCTGACAGGTGTGAGGTGATGTCTCACTGTGGTTTTGTTCACCATTTCCTGGGTGATAGCGATGTTGCACATCTTTTCATGGAGACATAAATGGATCTGAGTTGCACTTCAGAGCTCCCTAACGGCGAGCTGCAGTCTCAGCTGGGTCGGTCATCTGATCATCCTTCCAAAATGGACCGCATTTTACACAGCTGAGTCTTATGCTCCACTTATACTTAATGTGGGCTTTTATTGTATTATCTACTTGATGATCATCAGCCAATCTTTTCTTCCAACCCAGACCTACTTCCTGGGTCAGGCCAACATTTACAACGACCTATTGGATATCCTTGAGGGGGTTTCCCTGATAGCTCAATAGATAAAGAATTTGCCTGTAGTGCTGGAGACCCAGGTTTGATCCCTGGGTTTTAAAGATTCCCTGGAGAAGGCAACGACAACTTACTCCAACATTCTTGCCTGGAAAATCCTATGGACAGAGGAGCCTTGCGGGCTACAGTCCATAGGGTGGCAAGAGTCGAACACGACTTAGCAACTAAACCACCACTGGATATCCTTACTTTAGTGACTTTTAACCATGTATGCATTTAAGAGACCTGGAGGATTTTTAATATATACTGATACCTGGGCCTCACCTCAGTAAAACTATGTCAAAATCTTTGCAGACAGGATCTGTGGAATTAGTCTATTTTAAAAAGGTGAATCCGATGCACAGCCACATTTGAAAGCACTACTCTACCTGCATATTCCGAAGATCATAATGGCCAAACTTAATGTAGGCATCCCTCTTTGTGGTTGTTCAGTTGCTATGTCGCGTCTGACTCTCTTGCAACCCCATGGACTGTAGGGTCATCTGTCCATGGGATTTCCCAGGCAAGAATATCGGAGTGGGTTGCCATGTCCTTCTCTAGCGGATCTTCCCGATCAGGGATCGAACCAGCATTTCTTGCATTGCAGGCAGAGTCTTTCCCACCGAGCCACTTGGGAAGCAGGCATCCCTCTGACTGTAATCTAATTTGCCCATAAAACATGTTGAATAGCTAACTTTCAGGTAATGAGTCTATATTCCATTACTTTAGATGGGAAAAATAGTTTTCCCAATCCATCTAAAAACCCCAACCATTTTCCCCAAACATTGAAAAAAGGCTCTTAACCCACCAAGAATGTCTGCATAATATGAAGAACTTAAAACACCATTTATCTAATTATTAACACTCTGAACTCAGTAGCATGTATAAGTTTGTGTGTAATACACAATAATATCAGGGTATCGAATAGGAATTTTGTTTTCTTTCTACACCACAAACATGTACTATAAGTTTAAAATGAAATATCTTAAAAACATTTGGCCAAGTGATACAAAGAGCCAACTCACTGGAAAAGACTCTGATACTGGGAAAGACTGAAGGGAAAAGGAGAAGGGCGGGGCAGAGGATGAAATGGTTCAATAATAACACTGACTCAATGGACATGAATTTGAGCAAACTCTGGGAGATAGTAGAGGACAGGGGAGCCTGGTGTGCTGCAGTCCAAGGGATTGCAGAGTCAGACACAATTTAGCAACTGAACAACAAATCTTAAAGATAGAAAGGAATGCAGATTATATTAGCATAAGACAATTTTTTTTTTCTAATCTACAGCCTTCTTTTCCAGGCCTCTGAGGTTTTCACAGGATATTCCACTTTCTTACGAAACACAAATAATGTAAGCAAGATGATGGCAATAATGTATAATAAAAAAAAAGTAATGTATAATATACAATGTGAGTATAAGATATGACTGCATCAGAAATATGACCATAGTGTTTTCTATGTTCTCTCATTTAGATTCATATGCAACTTAAAATCTTTCTTTTACAGAAAAATGCTTTATCAAGTGGATTCATTATAGTGGGGTTTCAATTTGAGTCAAATTATGAGTAAAAATTTTACAAACCATTACAGTAAATATACAGATGGTGAGAGTTCAGGTGGTGAGGGAAACCCAGAGAACTATATATTGCAAACCCACACTATTACCTTCCCTTCCCAACCTTGTCTTCCTCATGTTAGCATTATCACCGAACCTATCACACAAGCTAGAATGACAAGCTCTTCTCATTCCTCATGACTAAGTTGGTCATTAGGTCCTCTGCTGATACCTCTTCAATGTCTTTCATTTTTATCCTTCTCCATCTCACTCACTTCAAATATTCTAATGGCCCTTAATCAGTCTCCTTGCCTATGGCTTCATCTCCCTTTAACTTCTTTCTGTAGCACTAACAGAGTAATGTTTTTCTAAAAAAGTAAAATTTCTTTAAATGTTCCTTCCTCTCTATCCATAGCAGTATCCAAATTTATTAATGTACCATTCCCAAGCAGTATCCAAACTTATTAATGTACCTTTCTCAAAGTAAAGCAACTGCTATAGATGCTTGAAAATATTTCCAGAGATATCTAGAGTCTGTAGAATGTAGCCTGAGAAATACTACCTTACACAACTAACATTCCATTCTAAGTNAATGTTCCTTCCTCTCTATCCATAGCAGTATCCAAATTTATTAATGTACCATTCCCAAGCAGTATCCAAACTTATTAATGTACCTTTCTCAAAGTAAAGCAACTGCTATAGATGCTTGAAAATATTTCCAGAGATATCTAGGGTCTGTAGAATGTAGCCTGAGAAATACTACCTTACACAACTAACATTCCATTCTAAGTGTCTTTTAATTTTGAATTATCACAAGTTTACTCTTAATATGAGTAATAAAAATAATACACTAAAAATTTCTTATAAAACTAATGTATCCTCTCATTCTTCTCTCCATTCCCATCAAAAATACAACCACCTGAAACTAATACAAAATTGTAAATCAACTATATGTCAACTATAAAAAAAATACAACCACAAAGTGGAGCATCAAATTAAAAGCTTTTGTGCTGTAAATGGCA